>MU858163.1:0-117692 GCA_033297075.1 Rhypophila decipiens
AATGGCGGATTTGGATGAACCGAATGTAGTTAGCGTGCATAGGCCCTTTAGGCTCAGTGCCTCCGGGCGAAATAAATTCCATCCATCCATCCATCTATCCAGCAATGCTCTAAGGATGGATACACACTCAGTCGGAGGCATTACCTCGTTCCCCGACGATTGTCTCCCTCCTGAGGGCGATTATGAGTCTCGGGATGCCTTGATTAAGTCGATCAACGGATGGGCGGCAGCACGCGGCTACGCCTTTGTCACGGGAAGGTCAACTAACGAGAAAACAGGAAGGCAGACAGTTACATATATGTGCGATCGAGCCTGCCGTCCCCCTAATGCCTTAAAAGACCGGCAACGGAAGACTACCAACCGAGGAACCAATTGTCAGTTCTCGGCACTAGCGAAGGAATCTCTGGATAAGTCTACTTGGGCCTTAAGGCACCGCCCTGATAAACGGTATTCTTCGCACAACCACGAGCCTAGTCAGCACCAATCCGCTCACCCAGTACATCGGATACTTTCCAAGGAGGATGGAACTAAGCTCGCCGACCTCTCAAACTCTGGTATTGCCCCTAAAGACATTAGATCGTATATCCGCCAGAACTGCAACACTATGGCAACTCAGCAGGATATCTACAACCGCATTGCAGATACCAAACGAGCAGTCCGCGAAGGCCAGAGTTCTATCCACGCACTTTCCAACCAGCTGGATAAAGAAGGATTCTAGAGTCGAATGCTATTTGATTCAGATGGCCGGGTTACAGCTGTTCTATTTGCCCACCCCGATTCATTGGCATACCTTCAGGCCTACCCAGATACCCTCCTACTGGACTGTACGTACAAGACAAACAAGCATGGCATGCCGCTTCTTGATATAATCGGGGTGGACGCTTGTCAACGATCTTGCTGCATCGCATTTGCATTCCTTAGCGGCGAGACTGAACAGGATTATCTTTGGGTCTTAGATCGGCTTAAATCGCTCTACGAGGTCTGCAACACTCGACTTCCTTCTGTCATCTTAACGGACCGTTGTATCGCATGTATGAACGCCGCTACTACCTGCTTTCCATCCGCTGCTTCACTTTTATGCCTATGGCATGCAAACAAATCAGTCCTTCGCCATTGCCAGCCAACATTCACACGACAACAACAAGGACTTGGAGCTTGGAACGAATTCTATAAATCCTGGCATTCAATCATGAGATCGCCAGATGAAGAGACGTTCTACAAGCGTGTACAAGAGTTCGAAAAGCAGTATCTTCCAGAGTATATCGAGGAGGTCGGATACATCAAGACAACTTGGCTCGGCCCATATAAGGAGAAACTCGTGAAGGCTTGGGTTGACCGACACCCTCACTTTGGCAACGTAGTAACCTCACGTTGTGAAGGTATCCATGGACTCCTTAAGGGGTATCTCAAAAGATCTACATTAGATCTTTTTGAGGCTTGGAGGGCAATAAAACATGCATTACTCAACCAACTTATGGAGTTGAAGTCCAACCAAGCTAAGCAGCAACTTCGTCTACCGATCGAGCTCTCTGGATCACTATACAGTGCAGTACGTGGTTGGGTATCACACGAAGCCCTGAGGAAGGTCGAAGAGCAGCGGAAACTCCTTACGAAAAGAGACCCACCTCTCTCGCCAACTTGTTCAGGTTCTTTCTCTCGATCTATGGGGCTACCTTGTGCTCATATATTGAAAGATTTATTAGACCGGAATCTGGTCCTTCGGCTTAATCATTTCTCGTCTCATTGGCATTTAAAACGCGATGGTGCTCCCCAGTTCTTATTAGAGCCTCGACAACGGATCGATCCAGTGGCTACTAACTCGACAGTACCACAATCAAGTACTAGGCGGGAGCCTAGCGGGTTCGAGGTAGTCGAGGCGACAATACAACCAAAGGCATTACCTAGATGCAGCAAATGCCATACATTGGGCCATATAATGACCTCAAAGGCGTGTCCCCAGAGGCATATAGAGCTATTACAGCTAGCCTCGGTTCCAGAGACGATCTTACAAGCAACAGGAGCTGCAACACTATCATCTCAACTCATCACCGAAGATACACCCCCACCGCCTGCACCCTCACCGCCTACACCCCCGTCGCCTGTACCCCTGGCGCCTATACCACTGCCTTCGTTGCATCCACCTTCGACTTCACTAGACTACTGTGATCCACGGGCAATCTACCAAAGATATGTTAACGCAAGAGACGCCTGGTATAAAGCCAAACCGCGTGGGAGTATCAAAACCAACCAACAATATCGAAAGGCAATGGGCTTACCTCTACGATACAAAAAAGCAAGCTACGAGTGGTGTCTTGACTATAAGCAGATGACGAAGCAGTGTACCACTTCAACAGGCTCAAGGGATTGGACAAAGGAGGAGATGATAACCTATCTGGATTGGAGCAATGCAGAAGACGATCGGATTGATGCTCTAGTAGCTCAGGAGAGGGAAAATGAACCATTTGACACTGGGAGAAGAGGTGTTGGTGATATTTGGAGGAGGATAGAGAGGGACATTGAGGAGCAGCGGGCCATATATTTGGTCGAGAACCCAGACGAGCAATGTATTATAGTTAGAGCTTAGTACTCAGAATTTAATTCAAGGGTTTTGGCAACTGCAGTTGTGGAAGGCCTTGGGCTTCGAAAGGTCCTGTCGCTAAAGTGGCGAGCTTACATAATTTTACAGCCACGGGTACCCGTGGCCCTATTGGGCCCCCAGTCGTGCAAGTCGGGAACTTTTTGCCTCTCATACCTAGTATATAACTGGAGTAGTTCGAGCCGAGCTTGAAAATTATTGTCTGATTCTCTTGAGAATATTCTCCAAACTCACTGCCGAAGACGCTAACCTGCCACGTCTTGGCCCATTGCATCAACCATTTATAGAAAGATCAACCAGGAGACTAAGCTGATGGCAGACCCCAAAGCCGCAGCTGGACGATCCCTAAAACTCCGGAACGCCTCTGACTTGGACGAGGCGGGGGTCGTACTACTACTACCACTAGTATTCGTTGTAGTAGTGGCTGAAGTACCGACAGAGCTAAATCACATTGTTCTTTTGTCAACTGGCATTCTTGGGGGGAAGAAGAAGAAGAAGAAGAAGAAGAAGAAGAAGAAGAAGAAGAAGATGAAGATGATGATGATGATGATGATGATGATGATGATGATGATGATGATGATCATTTCAAGGGAGAGAAGAAGTCCTGTTTCAACTCACGAGGCGGTACTACTAGCACCAGAGCCAGCAGTAGGCAGAGCGCTAGGAATGAAACTCTCGGGATTCCTCAGATACTCTGTGCAGGTCGGCTCCCCTGGCATGAGCGCGCAGCAGTAGTCCGCCCACTGGGTGAGCAGCACGCGGCCGCGGTTCCTGTCGTCGCGGCCGCAGATGCCGGGACACGTGTCGAATGCCACGCTGTACCCGGTGCCGGTTGAGGTGCAGATGCAAAAGTCGTTGAACGAGTTGTTGTCGTTGCACAGCTGAACGGCATCGTCGAGGCAGGTCTGGCAGTCTGGTTGGAATCCGGAAAAGACTGGGTTATTCGGGCTGGTGGAGGAGCCTGTTATGAGGGGCGCACGAGATATGGATAGGAGTAGGGCGAGGGAGGTGATTTGGCGATTGATCGACATGGTAGGCTTGGGGAGGGGATTTAGGTTGGAAAAGGGATTGGGATGTGTTGGGAAGGAAAGTGTCAATGAATTGGTTTTTGGTTGTAGCTTGAACAAAAAAACGACTGAGAGCAAGCGTAGACGGGAATGATATAGTAAGATATGGGCAGTCCTCGAGCTCGGCATTTGGCCCTCGACATCGGGCTTTTGAGTGCTCAGCTGCCTCCCCTCCTGTTGCCAGTACGATCTGGACGTGGCTTGGACAGTGGAAATTCGAATCATGTAATAATTATGCAGTATTGCGGTGTTGTATTTTCTATTGTCCTTTTTTTAGGGTGGTAATGGTGGTGCCAGTGGTGTGACTGTTGCCCGTGGTGCAGAGTGGCAGTGGACGCGTGCAAGTAAGGGGCGAGCGCGTGCATGTATTTACCTCTACTGTACAAGGCACTCACAAATGGTCTTGCCAGGTACCTAGTGTAACACCTCCTGATTAAAGAGATCCGAGTTAAGATGGTGTGAGATAATCTCCGTCTGTACGGATTTTGTGATGTGATGTCTCCTTCGGTTTTCGCAACCCCTTTTGGTTATTAACTTGCAGCATCTCCGAATCAGCCCCAAGCCCCATTTCCTTGGCATCGATAAATTATCAACGCCAACACTGGATTTGGTGTGGAAGCTGGAGGGATGAGGGAAAAAGACTCGAAAGTCCAGGAGTCATGATCTGACATCCCTCGAGGAAAAGTCTCATAAAAGGGCGTGCTTTCATGTTCCCTCACATTGAAGTCACCATCTCAAAAAACAAATCCTCAAAGGGCTCAGGCTCTCACTTTCATCCTCAAGTCTCAACAACATATTTGTAACTATCGCATTTTTATCAATATGACTGATCGAGACGTCTATACGAGCCCTCCCAGCAACACCTTCATGCTGGGGAGTAAGTTCAGCATGAGCCAGGGCGGACAATCCATCGACGCGTTTTCCGTCTCGACCTCCACCTTACCAATGGTTCTTGCCTTGTATACCATCATCATCCAGCTCATCTTTACAGCACTGTGGCAGCTTATCGCAGCCATTCTGCTCGTCAGCCTCCGTGTCAACGACCGCGTCCAAATCACGGGCGTCATTGCGTTTTGGAACTCGGCAGATGCTTTCTCGGCGACATTCAAGGGCTTCAGCTATGTCAAGATGCTCTTGCACAGACCCGGCAGCACCAAGTACCTCGTGCCGGCTCTGGTGATGGCATTAACGGCCTTGCTGACGGCTGTCGCCGGTATTGGCGTTGGAATCATGTACGCCGACTGGATCCAGCTGGATTTTGTTGCGCCAGCGGACCCGAACGCCGTCTTCTGGCCCTACTTTGGCGAGTTGACGAACGAGGAGATGGTCAAAGTGTACAGCCAGGCACGGCCCGGTGTACTGCGCGCCCTGGGAAGCGCTGAGGCAGTAGATCGCAACTCCCAGCTGGGCCGTGTAGACATAACCCCAGTGACACGCCCGGACAGCACCGTGGACGAGCCTCAAGAAGAGATGGAATATCGCTACGTCCTGACGGCGGAGGACATTGGTCTGCAGGTCTATCCCGATCTGGTGATGGAGGTCAAGGGCCACTGCCGAACCGATTACTCGTGGGTGTCTCGCGAGGAGTCGCGTCTCAGGCGCCAATACATTTATGACTACTACTTCCCGTGGGGGAACAAATCCTCGGAGCAGGGGTACCCGGTGGCGACCGAATATTCTCCAGGATACCGTCTCGACTTTGTCGTCTGGCTGCACCCGGACATCGACACGCCGGCGCAGGCCCGCAACCGCTCCTTCGCCTTCCTCGCGGCCACTGCCTTGACACCCAGCACCACGGCGAGTTCCGACGCATGGTACAAGACAGAGCCGTCCAACAACACCGAGACTTCCCTCGGCTTGCAGTATGTCGTCCAGTCCAACAGACCGGTTCTCGACTGCTGGGAGACGACCGAGATCTGCACCGGCGGCACCTGCTACGACACCTTTCTCCGCGGCTCGCCGATCCCCAAGGGCATCGCCAAGGTCTTCACGACGCGCTTTGCGCACCCCATGATGACGCACATCGCCACGTCCGCCGGCGTCGGCGCCATTAAGTCCTACATCGGCTCCGCCAGCGGCGCCTACATCGACGCCGGGAGCAGCTCCCTGTACGGCGACATGACCCGCCTCGTGCTCGCCGGCTACCTCGCCTCGGCGCAGGTATTCCAGGAGGTCGTCCTGTCGCCCCGTCCGCAGCCCGGCGCCCGGAGCGCCCTCGAGTCGTCGCCCGGCCAGCTGCTGGACGGCGCCGCGCTGTTTGTTGTCCGCACGGACGGCGCCAGGGCCCTCAGGCTGAGTCTCGCCGTGCTCGCGCCGGTCCTCTGCGGTGTCTTGTGGGCTGCCCGGGGGCTTGTCAAGTTCGTGCGCGACGGAGGAGGGTGGGGGGGCAAGTCGGTCCTCGCGCGCCGCGGGGCCGCGCTCAGCGCCACGCAGCTCTACCGGCAGCTGGACCAGACGCTGTCGCAGCAGTCGTGGGATCCGCGCTTTATGAGATCGACCATTCCGCGGCCGCCTCCCAGTGGGCAGATTGGCGAGTATGTTATCGACCTTGTGGATGTCGACGGTGGCGCGCGGATTCACTTCCGGAGAGCCGCTGAAGGCCCGGCCAGTACGCGACAAGAAACGACCCCGACTAGTCCGGGTAAGTACCTAATATGTTCTTATTTGAAGATTTCTCCCGAACCTTATATGGGATCACCGCGCTAAACAGCCTGCAGAATTGTCTCCGAAACCCGCTTCTAGCAGCGGAGCGGAGCCAGCCGAGGAGTCTCACGAGCTCACCCAGTTAGAAAATAACAGCACACCGGCCCAGTAAAAGGTAAATGCCAGGGATAGGGGAGGGATTCCTTACTTCAATGCTATAACTTCCTAATTCTCTAAATTTCTTTAAACTTTTAAGCACCTCATACAGAAAACAGCCATTTAAACGTGCAAACCAAGGCTTATTTCGTACAGATCCCTCGCAGTTTTTGCCTGAAAACGGAAAAATTATCTTCTAAGGTGCTTGGTAGTTCGTGGCGAAATAGTCATCTCTGGGGTCGCCGATCGACGATGGGCCTTGACATTTTAGGTAGATTCTCATGTCACACGATATATAGAAGCGACCTGTCATTAGAATTATACAATCATAAACCCGAGTTGTATGAGAGAAGGCAGTATGGTGAAGTGGTTGTACGTGTATGGTTGCTTGAAACAAGAGTAAAAACTAACGAAATCCTAAAAAGATAAAAGCAAATGAGACCAAAACGCCAAAGTCTACTATTCCTTCCAAACCTCGCAACCTTAACCGACTGATGAAATGAGTACCCAAACTCCGCTGTAGAGCCCCTCTAGTATCCGTTACCGGTTCGCCACGTCTGTATCTTGATCAAGAGGTTCCCGAGAAACAGGTGGGTATCTAAACGGGGGGCTTATAAGGACCCCTCTGGCCATTTTCCGGCTTGGGCAAGCCCGACTCCTGCCCGTCGCAGGCGCCGTTGCAGTTGACAAGTTTGTTGATTGGCAGACGGAAATCAAACTCTTTCTGTCCGCGAACGCAGACATGACCGTCCCCGGTGTTCTGCTGGACAGCTCCGCCGTCCTTGCATTTGTTGCAGACACGCTGGGCCTGGCCCCAGACGTGCATGACGCGGTCGGCGTACCAGGGCTGGTGGCAGAGTTCCTTGGGCGTGTCTTCGCCGTTGGTCCACGTGCAGGTCACTGCCGTGGTGGTTGTTTTGCAGACCTGGGTCATGGAGGTGTCGACCTCGGAGTGCGTCGTGGTATATCCTCCGGCATAGCCGAGGGTTACCTCCCCCTTGTCGCCGAACTTGAAGGTGCCCTGGATCGAGCCCTCGACTATCTTCTTGTCGAAGCCGTTGGAGGTTGATTTGCCCGTGGTGGTGCAAACATTCTGGTTATCGCCCAGAGCAACGGAGCAAGAGGCTTTGGCGTCGGCAGAGCAGTGCACTGCTGACCCGGCCTGTTGCCAGTCAAAGTACTCGACCGCGCCTTCGACGAGATAGTACTCGGTCCAGCAGTGGTCTGCACGTTTGCCCGTGGTGCACTCGTCGTCATCGCCGTTCTTGGGGATCTTGTAGCCATGGTTGACCGGCCAACCGGGAATGGCCGTTCCCGGAGCGCTGGGGTCGCTCTCGCAGCCGGGTAAATTGCCGGGGTACTCGGCGACCGAGTCGCGTTTCTTGACTTTGACCATGGCGTCCCGGATCTGGTCGAGGGTGAAGGTCTCGCCCGCGATGTTGATGTCGCCATCGCGGCGGAAAACGACGTTGGAGCGTGGAACGTTCTCCGGCTTGGTTCCGAATTCACCCCACGGGTCGATGACTCCGTCCCAGGGCTGGGCGGAGCGTTTGGCGTTCTCGGGCTTCTTTCCGAACTCGCCCCAGGGGTCGAGGACGCCCTCCCATTGCTCGGGTTTGGGAATTGCGGAGGTGAGGGAGGCGAGAGCCAGGATTGACGGGACGGTGAATGAGCGCATGGTTGCTGCGCGGTAAGAGAGAAGTTGGAATGTTTTGTTAGTTAAAGTCTTGGTGTTGTGATGTTGCTGATTGATGAGATGAGATGGAGATTATAATTCATGTTAAAGTGCGGACTTGATGACTCTTAAATAGCCAATGTTGATGTCGACCGTCAGCCCCGATTGCTCGCTATTGTTAGATTGGCCATCATCGTGGCCACTGTCACAGATCAAGCTGAAGCCTGAATTAAGCCTTTGACCCCATAGATCACCAGCCTGTCGATCATCAAAGCTTCATGGATCGGATCGGCCTGCTCCCCGGGTTCGGGGACTGAGCCACTGATCTCCTAACTGGGATCGGAGTTGGCCTGCCCATAAGGCTCGAGGGTGGAGCCCCAGGTCTACCGACCTCGATTAAGTGAAGTTTTCGTCAACTAATAAGCAATCTGCCTGCGCTAGGGTGACTACAGAGGTCTGCATCGGACTTTGTAACATTGAGGATCTGAATCAGCTGAAGGAGAGAGTATAAACAGGCTGGGGGTTACACCACTAGGCCTCCTTACGTAGCCGGTCGCTTATTAGTCACCGTCTCGATGCGCAGGGATCAAAGGAGCGAAAAAAGGGGTCTGCTTGAGGTCTTGACAATGCATAGTAGTTCAACTAATTGACCATTACGGTCACTTAATCAGGGGCTTTGTAGTCCCAGTATTTTGGGCCGGGTTGGAATTTGGGCCGCAAAGGATGGGTGTGTATGAAATGCCCCCGCACAGGATCGGTAGCGATTAGCGTAGATCCCGGCGCCTAGGGACCCACTTCTAACTCATATTAGTCTAGTTTAAGCTCCTGAAACAACCGCGCCTGGTTTACAGCCTCGTGCTGTGGCACATCGCATTCACGCCACACAAAGCTCTTATTCCCTATTTTCCGCCCCCATCATCGTCGCAGTGTTGCACTTCGGATGCCTGTTACGGCTTGGGCCACGGCCAGTCCTCAGTAAAAGGCACAATGACGAACGGACCAATCACCGACCCCGGGTAAAGCAATACAATCAGGCTGGGTGGCTAGCGAAATTCCCGTCGCTATAATAGATACAGTGGGGCAGTTCCGAGGATACGGGATATAAGAACGAACTCGGGTACACGGAATTCACGGCTTTTCTTTTGGCCGATTACCGATATGTCCGGCCAGCACGGGAGGAGATAGGCTAAATATGTAAGAAAGCAGTGCACACTCCGTCCAACCCAAAGGTCAGGGCCGTGATGATAAAGACCGTGACTGGCTAGAATAGATGGCCTGAACACACACGCACACACACTAAACCAATAAACAATAAGGGCAATGATCGTCTTTATTTGCCATCAAACTACAGACACGCTGACTACCTACTAAGAATACCAACGCCAAAACCATCCGGCCATATTAATACCAGAAACAGACCTCCACAAGAGAGTTAAACTAACCATATTGCCAAACTGGCCCCCCCAAAAGACACGCTAATAATACCACAAACCTCGACTCGCAATCCCATAATTCGCATCCATACATCCATCACCAGGGAACTAATTCAACTAAACACGTCAGAGCCTCCTAGAATGTCTGCGCATCAACCAAAAAAAAAGACAAAAGACCAAGCCACTCACAACTCATCCTACTCATGTGTGGCAGAGTCCTCGACCCCATCAGAGTGGTAAAGCCCCCATTTGACAGGAAGATAATCATCCCCCCGAAACCCAATATTATGACACTTGGAGATTCCCCAGCTCCCGACCCGCTCTTGTTTATCATCACCGACAACACCGCCCCACATATCGATAGAGTCCTCAATCCAGTCAATGATATCGCCGTTACCCGTCTCCAACGTTGTCCATGGGAAGCATTTGTTCGCCGGGATATGCTCGATCCCAAACACACAAGACTTGTAGGAAGCAAGGGCATGTTGCTTGCACGAGATCCACTTGTATGAAAAGTTTCCCACCTCGGCCGACAGGTTGTCAATCAAGGTACGGCAGTCGGATACAAGGGGACTGGCAGCTGAAAGGGCTGAGATGGATGGGCCGTCTTCGCAATAGTTGTAGTGGTCCGTCGAGGACGTCGAGATTGGGTCGGTGGTGTCGTCATCTTGGAAAGCTTCACGAGCTGATGGAGCTGGCAAGCTTGCGGGTGAGGATGCCGAGATCGTCATGTCGTCCTCATCTTCTCGTTCACCAGACTGATTAAGACCCCACCACCGCCTAGAGTTGTAAAGGCCCCATCTGACAGGCAAACGGTTTGGGAAGTTGCCGAACTGATTACAAAAGGAGTCACCCCAAGATCCCACCCTCTCCTTCCCGTCATCACCCACAACGTCTGCGTATCTATCGATCGAGTCCTGTATCCAATCAACCATATCCCCATGGGACAACTTGATCTCGCAATACCGAAGCCTGCACCATCTCTCCGTCAAGAGTTCAATACCAAGCGCACAGCTCCTGAGATAAAAGATCGTTCGTTGCCTGCCACCTCCACCTCTCACCACTATGATTTTGTCGCGCCATAGGGCCAGCTCCGATATCCCCTCGAGACAGTCTTCCACCAGGGGTGAGGCGGCGGATATGGCGTTGACTGGAGGTTTGTCGTGCGTGCATAGGTTTTCGCACTTTATGGGGTCTTCCGAGCATGTCGAGATTGCAACATCGTCGTTTCCTTCCCCTGAAGCCAACTCTTCAGCCTCATCGTCTGTTGAGGATGCCGGAATCGCCAGGTCTTCGGCATCGCCAGAGTGATAAAGACCCCATTTGACAGGCACATATGCGTCGCGGTTATCTTTTGCAAGGTTCAGACAACAGGACTGGCCCCAAGCTCCCACCCTCACCTTTTTATCATGAGAATCATCCCCCACAGCGTCTGCCCATTTATCAATCGAATCCTGGACCCAATCAATGATATCGCCACTGGTTGTAATCGTCCTTGGGCGCCGATGACAGTTAAACCACCCCAGATAAGAATCAATCCCAAACACACAGGTCTTGTGCCGAGCGAGAGCCTTTTGATCGCACGAGAACCAGTCGTGGAGGAACTTGCGCGGACCTTGGGCCTTGAGATTGGCTATCATCTGGCGGCAGTCTTCCACGAGGGGCGAAGCGGCCGATATGGCGTTGATCGAAGGGCCGCCTGTACATTCGTTGTCTCCCCAACGTCGACCACCTGGAACATCCGGGCATTCGGGTATGTCTTCATTTTTATCAGAGTGATAGAGACCCCACTTGACAGGTTCCAAGAATGTGGACCATGAGGTGTTGATGTCATCATTGTCGCTGTCTGGCGAGGGCTTGGGCGACGATGAAGGTTCAGATGCAACGGTAGCACCCGAGTCATTGCCATCGTCATCGTCGGAAGACTTGGCTGGAGGGTTATTGACAATGTCATCGTCAGATTTGGGTGAAGGGCCTGTCTGATGGACATCGTCGATTCTACCATCGGCTGCCGCCTTGACGATGTCTTGGGGTTTCCTGTCCTCGGTTTTGATAGCGCCATAGGGGGGCATGATCGGGCCACGAGCCCCATTGGTGCGTATGACGGAGTCGGGATCGCTACCGCCGGATTGAATGCGTTTGAAGGCCATATGATAGATGCCGCATGTCATGCCGACGTAGCAGCACATGGCAAAGATACCTGCGAATCGTCCTCGACGCATGGTTGATGATAATGACGGTGATAGTTGCGAGAGAAACGTGTACAAAGTTATTGGCTATTGATAGCAAGACGGCGATGATTGGTATGGTCTGTCTGGCTGATGTGATTCGATGCTGTGCGTTGGGATGAGTGTGTGGAAGATGAAAAAAGAAGACGAAACCAAAAGAGAGCGGGAAAAAAGATACCTTGGGCAAGCACACCTGGACGCATCGTGACCTCCTTCCATGGGCACCTTGCCCTCTTTCCATAGATATCATCTTGTCGGTTCACAGACATCATTGATGGCGAGGAAAGAGCTCCGGACAAGATCTAACCACTTGGACGACGTTGAAGGATTGCAGGTGCAACACCGGGGAACGGACTGTCCTGGCAAGATGTTGGGCCGAAATTTCAAATAGAGAAGGTCATCTCCAGATTAAGAAGTCGAGAGGAGAGCAGTTCGGACTTGTTCATGCCAAGGAAGCGCGGAGGAGGTGGCCTTTCATCTTCTTGTACTTTCCGTCTCAGCGGTACAGATTTGTCGCGGCATCGGAAGCAGGCCTGATCGGGAGTAAGGCGCATGCAGAAGGTGGTTCCAGATCAGAGAGTGAATGAAGTAACTTTCTCAGATCTGGCTTGTGATCGATCGGGGAGTCGCAGAATCGGGTCCAGCATCCATCTGTTGATGTTGACATCATAAGGCTGCTTCATGACGAGAGTCCACTCCATCTCGGGCAGGAGCTCGTTTGCATGAGGAAGTTACAATACACAACGCACAATACGGCATTGTGCAAACCCATTGCATGCATTGCCTCCCTACCTACATTGGCCCCATTAGCAGCAAAGTCTGCTCTGTCGACTCGAGAAGAGATTACCCAATCAGTAGACAAGGAAAGGATTATAGCTGTCGGTGTTTACTTGGTTGGTTTAAGTTCTGATTTACAAAGGAGGTTGATGTACAGAAGGCAAAGGGAAAAAGAACAAGAAAATTAGGAAATGACCTACCACGGAATTGGACCGTGAAACTCCGCCAGGTTCACCCTGCTTTCTGTTATCACAACCAAGAATAATATTTACGCGGGCTTGCCTCTGTCGCCTCGCCATTTTAATAACGGGCGATTTCTGTTAAATTGGTGCTGAATATCCTATCAAGTACCTAAATAATGCATTGCCGGTAATCAGATGCATGGTTTTCCCTCCCTAAGATGCTACCAGAATACCGGGACCAGACTATCAACCAGCCCTACAAATGCTACAAAGCTACCACACTCCACAGCTACCAGGGAGAGCTCTACTCCCGCCCAGCAAGCCAGGCCTCGCCCTTGAGCTCATCAACAACACTACCCCGTAACCACCACAAACTGCCTCTATCCTCGCTGCACTCTCCCTCTCGGACCTGTCCCTGCTGTGGTGACATCGCATCCCTCGTCTCTCTCTCCACCGTCGCCGACGAAGACGAATGATGCACAGTCCGGCTACTACCCGCCGCTGTCCGTCTGCTCCTCTTGACAGGACTAACAGGCGGCGTCTCCACACTGACCTGTTTCTTGCGCCTCGTAGTCCGTCCACTCGCAGCAGTAGAAGCCGCAACGCTGACAGGCGCGGGCGTACTTGCAGCCTTGGATTTGCCCTTCCCCTTCTTCCCAGCAGCAGTATCCTCATCCACATTCTCATCCTTTTTAAGAGACAGATCCCTTTCTCGCGACTGCTGCAAAAGCGAGCCCCTCCTATCAGCCCACTCGAACAGCAATCTCAGCCCAAGAACCCGATCTCTACTCGCAAAGTCCAGCCCAGCCCTGAGCACCAACCGCGCATCAACAGCGTTACTCGCTCCCTCGCCTTCTCCAATGCCCGCCCCGGAACCAACCCAATCGAGCACCATGTCCCGTTCAGCATGCGTAAGATCCCTCAACGCACCCAAGTTAAAGACCCACTCAAGCGGATCCCGTCCCAGCTGCTCAGTCCCCATCGCCATCCCAATCCGCTCCCCACCAAGGGCAGCCAACGTCCCCGGAAACGTCCGTTCCAACGCAGGCCGTCTCCTCAAAAACAAGCTCTGGTTCCTCCTAAAGCTCTCCACAAGCCCCTTGTCCCCCACAAAATCAACCTCCAAATCCCAGAAACCAAGATCTCGTGCATCAGTCTTGACGCTCAAGATCTCCTCCATCGGCGGCAAAATACAGGGCGTCTGTTTCCTCACAACAACCACCTTGTCCCCCTGTCGCAATCTAACCTCAACAGGAACATTAACCACACCCCCCGTAGCCAGGTCTCTACCAACCAGACACCTCCTCTCAACAGCAAGCACCCAGAAATGCCTAAATGCCTGCAAATGGCTCCCACAATCTTGCACGCCCCCCGGAAAGATGGGATAAAACGCCACAATCATTGCCGCAACAGCAAGATTCCCCGTGCCAAAGGTAGCCGTTCCGCAGCCGAGGAACAAAGCCCCGATACTCAAATGCGCGGCCAAATGACTGCCATAGCACGTCTCTTTGTCGTCTCTCCCATGCAAGGCTCGCAGTCTTCTGAGGACAACCAAGTCCCCACTGCCCGCCATGACCATGGCACAACTGAGCCCCAAAAGATCCATGCACATGCGTGCATTCCCCCTCGCCAGCTCAGCATCAAACGTTCCCCTCCCTTTCTCCTTGCCCATGTTGACAATCCTCATGAACGAATCCAAGTAGCCAACTAACAGATCCCGAACTTTTTCATCGCCCGAGCCAGCAAACCTCAGGCCGAGAGACCAACACAGTCCCGCCAAGATGGAGAAAAATGGCATATCCTTGCTTCTCAACTCGTGCACATCAGAGTCGGTTAATCGCACCCGAGGTCGATACTCATCAGGCAGGTTATCTCTGATCCACTCAAAAGAGGCCTCAATCCCGCTCCACAAGATGACATGTCTTGCCATCGTTCTGAGGAGAAGAATATCAGGCCGAACATAATCGAACTGCACGACTGAAGAGGGCACATCAATCTTCCTCGCCACCATTTGATCTCCTGTCTTCATGAAAATCAGCGCGACAGCAACCACCGCCGCTGCAGCAGACCTGTCCAGGACATGAACCAACTCGACCCTCTTGGTTGACGTCGCGATAGAAATTAGTTTTTCAGTCAAACGCATGTCTTGCAGTCCTTTGAGGTCGTTTCCTCTCCCGAGGTTGATAAATCCCAGTGCAAACCCAGCAGCCAGTCTGTACCCCTCATCCCGCAAGGGATCTTCCTCGTCAATGTCGTCCAGATGCTCAATCTCGCTCATCATAATCTCCGACATTCGTCTGTGCTGACTATTAGCGTAGACCAACCCAATCCCCACAATCCCCGTGGTCTGGGTATGTTTGCTCAAGTTAAGCTCAGCCGCTCCAACGGGCAACATCCTCGTCACATGAACCGACAATAACCTCGTAATAAGGCTATCCATCGTCCCTAGATAACTCGCTGCCAGGCCGAGCAACAAGCCAATAGAAGTCATGGTATGTTTCGGCGTGAGGTATTTGAACGCCACCCACTTGGCGACACTTTTAAGGTGTCCGTGGAGACCAAGCGCCAAAAGGAACCCAGCATGCCGATTACTCAGTTCTTGACCAGGCTTGTTGTACAAAATCCAGGACGTGTCGATGCCTTTAGCATCGGGGGAGATGGCTAACCCGGCTGCAACACCTTGATGGAAAAACGCCCAGTTAACCTTCTCTTCGGTAAACAAGGACTTGTCGACGCTGACGGTGTTGTTGTTTGGCTTGACATAGCACGTCAGGTTGAAGCCCGCGATATGATATTTCTGAGTGAGGAGCGGGTTTCGTAGGCCATAGTACAAGAGTCCTCGTCCGGCGGGGATGGCAAGGGTACTTGTTGCCACCGTCGTCACCAGTTCTTTTTGTTTTTCGAGGTACTCTGCTTCTGTCCAGTCTACGTGGTGTTCTAGACGGAGGACTCGTGGCTTCGTGGTGGAGAGGAGGTTCTGGGCTTCATTTAGTCGACGGTCTTCTTTGAAGAGTGCCCGGACGACGGCTTGTCGTTCTGCGGCATCAGTGTCTTCGACCTGCTCATGGAAGCTGTCTAGGTGCTGGCATAGCATGCGGAAATCCCATCTTGCGACGTGCGACGGGACATGGGTCTCGGCGCCAGCTCCACGCCAGACCTTGTTAGGCTGCAAGATAGCGCAGATGTCTGTGCGGTTGACAAGAGAGAGTAGCGATTTCGGCCAGGATGGAGGTGGATTGTTCTGGCAGAGAAAGATGAGATCCTGTAGTGGGGTCATGACAGCCTCGGGCAGAGTCTCGAGCATCTGTGGAGTGAAGCCGCAGTTGTGCATTGCCACCACAATCTCGATATGGTTCCTGGTAGACTTGAGTTGACCAAAGAGCTTCTTGAACATGAATGTGCGAGGCGTGAGACTCTCCCACAAGTCTGCGCGTGGACTAACCTTCAAGCTTTCCCCCGTGGCGGCTGAAAAGACGTGAGGAAGCGTGAGAAAGTCGTGGCCAGCATGATTGTTGATATGAGCCTGGATCCACGTCAACACACACGTGTTCTCCGCCGGCTCATCGATACAGGCGTCCACGAGCACGATCGGGTTCTGTTCACTGAGCGCCAGGGGTGCTTGTAACGTAAGGTCATACAATGCCGTGTACTTGGCCCATCCCAGCCAAGCTGCAATCTGGCGAAGCAGAGCGATCAGGTCGCCTTGACCAGACGCCCCATCTTCAGGCAGCATAATAGTCAGCTTCTGCTCCTCGGTGAGAAGATGGAGTGCCATGAACATGCTCCATGCGGCCCTCTTGCGACTGTCGTAATCACTGACCATGGCCGACGGGAGGTAGCCCTGTTCACCAAATGCTGAGACTCCCTCGGCTGAGGCCATAAATCGAATCGCTAGGCGAGTGTGCCGAACCATAAAGTCTTCAGATCGGACGTCTGATCCTGTGCCAGCTTTGTTCAAGGTACTGTTCACGTCGGGCAACCACTCCCATGCCTTGGTACGCATCCATGGCGGGTTGTCAGACGAGGTGGCCGACTCGTGAACTTGCATCGTTTCCCACTTGTTCAGAGCCGAGGGCCACGCAACACCATCGGCTATGGACTGCAGGGCGGCCTGATCGCGATGGTTCAAAGCAATGAAGGAGGACAAGATAAGAATCACAAACGACGACCATTCTGCATCGACCGGCGGGCTAGGAAGCCCTTGGTTTTTGACTCCCTCCAACCAGTGCATCACATGCCACCAACCACCCAGCATCATATCGGCACTGCTGGCAGGAAGAACGCTCCGGCATGCTTCCAAGCCCCTGCGAACCTGCTGTGACGAAGGCTGAAGCTTGATCTGGACCCGGTGGAACCGGCCGTTCTTGTCGAGCAAATCAACGACACCATTGTGCATGGGATGACTGACCGAGTTTATGTGGCTGCCAGTCATTCCGATCCCAATAGACCGCCGTCCGCGCACTTCGCGGTTGACACGGTGACTGCCGACATAGTCAAGACTGTCGAGGTTGTCAATGAACAGCATGGGAAGATGGACTGTCGTCAGCTTGCTCCAGGGAGACTGAAGGCTGAGTTCACGCCCCGAAGACTTGTCTTCCGAGAGGATAAAAATGGTCTCCACGCCCTTGTCGGATACCTTGCACGAGTCGACTACGCTTTGGGCCCTTCTAAGCTCGCCAAAGACGATGTTGACACGCGGCGATGACGAAGACCTTGTCTGCTCGTCCGACTTTTCGGCGTAAAGCGTGAGGATCTGGAGACGCTTGTCCAGAGGGTCTTGGATGCCGACCAGCAGCTGAGTCCGACCAAGCTCATCTGTGACCGTGGCTGGGCCGACCAGGATGAACACCTTTGCCTGCGTCCTCGCAGGTTGGTTAGACAGCGAGTACCGCACATTGATATTGTCCATGGGGATGCTGTGAATTTTGGTGAAGAGCATTTCGCGTGTGAGCCCTTCAAAGTCATGGTCATCCAGCCCCATAGTGCCGAATCCCTCAAAGTCACCACCAGCGCGAAGTTCTTCGAGTAGGGAGTCTGCTTCCGCGAGACTGTTGAGGCCATGATTCAGGTTGGAGCCAGCACCAAGACTGGGACCTCCTAAGCCGCTACTTGTGCGTCCCCGCTGGCTGCCATGAGAGTCGGCTCGTTTGCCGCCATTGACGGGATGATAGGCAGTCTCGGTGAATGATGTTCTGTCCTGAGAAGCCGATAGATCGGCACGCGCCAGCAGAGAACTGACCCTCCTCGACTGCCTCCGGGCAGCGTCGCCCCCCTTGTCTGGGTCGAGCGAGCTCAGCGCATCTTCTAAGGCTTTGTCCTTCTCTTCGATCTTGACACTTTTGCGCGGCTTCTTTCCTGGTAGGGGAGCGCCAAAGCTTTCTCGCATAGAAGGGTGAACAGGCGTCGCAGCGCCACTGGGAATGCCACCTGGTGCCATGGAACTTCGACGTCTTCCTGCCGGAGACTTCTTTCGGTCCTTCTTCTTGCCTATGAAGATGTCCTCCGTCTCGAGATAGGCCATTCGCCAGATGCTGTACATGCTGGTCTCGCGGTTTATCGTGACCGCAAGGTTGACGTCACTCCGTGCCAAGCTTCCAGTGAGCTTTATGGCTTCCACATGTAGGATTTCCTCGGCCGGGTCGAGAAACAAGGAAGCAACAGAGTTTCTTCTTCTTCTCGAAGACGCCTTTGGTCTGTCTGGAAGTGTCACGACAAGACCAATCTCGAGTAACGGGTCGGTGAGGCACACCAAGCGCGGCCAGTGGCTCTCACTTGTCTCCATCCATGGCTGCCACATATTCTCCAACGTAGAGCTCAGTCGCAACGGTAGGGCCTTGGGATGGCCAAGGGACTCGATCGAGAATTCGGGACCTTTCTGGCTTCGCAAATCGTCGGGCGAGGGCATGGAGGAAACGAATGAATTCGGGGGAACTTTGGGCAGCCGTAAAGCCATGGACGAATTGGTGTTGGTCTTGGCCTTGCGCTGTATGATGACACCACACGGAGCTGGGCAGGCCGACTCGACTTCGAAGGGCATGTGGACGACATGGCTGGTGCCTGAGAGAAAGCAGACCTGGGCGTGGGTCTTGAGGAAGACGACGAGGGCTCTCGAGAGCAGCGGTTCGCATTTTGCGTCTCGATCGGTCCTGTCGGCTTGCTCTGTGGTCTCTTGTCTGTCGGACGAGGCAGGGAAGTAGGTGAGGAGAGACTGCGTGATGGTCTCCTTCTCGAGATTAAACTTGAAGCTCTTGCGAAAGATGCCACCGCGAGACCAGATCACACAAGTGTCGGTGGTCAAGAGCTCGTCCTCGACACCGCAACCGTTGTCGTCGATGCCGTCGGTGTAGATCTCCCACGTGTAGGAGGAAGAAGGCGGGTTTTTGGGGAGAATGCCTTCTTGGATAGCGTATTGCAGACCCGTGGGCTGGTGCACGCCAAGCGAAATAATCGAGGCCATGTCGGTGATGCGTTGGGTTATGGACGAAGATGGCGATGGTCAAGGTCGATCTAGCCAACAGTGGTACTGCAAAGAAAAGAGCTGCAACATGCCAACAAGGGAACCAACCGAGCCATATTTGGTTTGCGATACTTTGCGGGATGCTCTTTCGTCCGATCTTCTTGGTGCTCAGTGCTTTTGTTCCATTGTTTTGTGTTGCAGGACCGTGGATGGCTTCACAATTATTTAGAAGGTACCTCTGGAGTGCTGCAAGCGCGTTCGTCCCCACGCGACCACTGAATTGAAAGGTGGGTTGTCGCAAAAGAGTTGGAGCTCCACCTGGAGGGGCAGAGCTTGGCATTCTGATTGGTCAAAGCTTGCGGGTGGAACCCACCTGCCAGCCGGGCCTTGCAGATCGGTGCACGGAAGCCTCAAACAGCGCGTGAGGAGCTCCCAATTTCAGGGGTGAAGCTCTGACGTAGCTCCCATCTGGCCAACCTATCGACTTCTGCGACCCGAACTTCGGACCACATCAACAAACCCGGGAGAGCCTCTGCAGCAAAGTTCCTCATTCTCATAAGTGTAATACAATTCACGAAACAAACGAAATGACCGTATTGGCGCAGCTGCAATCATCATGACGGAGGTCTCGCCAAACGCCGGTGACAACGGCGCAACCGATGCGACCAGCGACACAAGCTCGCACGACACCACCGAGCCGCTTCAGCCGCCCCGCGAGCAGGCATCGATGGGCGACGGTGTAGAAGAGGGCACGGAGAGGGGCGAGCAGTCCACGACAGACAATGGCGACGAGGGAGAAGAAGATGACAATGACGAGGAGGATGAAGATTCCGACGAAGACGAAGATGACGATGACGAACCAAAGCTCAAATATGCCCGACTCACAAGCCAACTAGGAGCAGTCTATAGGAATGGCGATGCTACCAGTACTTTTCTTGTTGCGGGGGACAAGATGGTGAGAGCTGGAATTCCACGTCCAACATCTACCTCGTTGCTAACAGGCCATTGCAGATCGTGGGCACTCACAACGGGAACATCCACGTCCTGCAACTGCCATCGATGCAGTCCTTGCGAGTCTACCACGCCCACTCAGCTTCCGTCACGGGCATATCGATATCGCCCTTCCCGCCTCCGTTACCCAGCTTCAAGGCCGAGACAGCCGCCAAGCACCTCGCCCAATCTGCCAATAGCCCTTTACGGCCGGGCACGGGTACTTCGGACCGCCATGTCCCTGCCGCCGCCTCGTCGAGACGACCAAGAGAGCCCCCGGGTGTGCCCAACACGCCGTCAAACAATATCCATATCGCAACATCGTCCATGGATGGAAATATATGCGTGCAGTCGCTGGTCGATATCAAAGACGTCCAGCTGCGCAACTTTCAACGGCCGATCCAAGCTGTCGCGCTCTCGCCCGACTACAAAAACGATAGGACATATTTGTCGGGCGGACTTGCCGGACAATTGGTGCTGACAATTGGAGCGCCCCAGGGTCGGAGTACGGCTACAACGACGGGGGCTGCCGCCCAGGCTGCTGGCTGGCTGGGGAGCATGGTAGGAGCCAGCACGGGCAAGGATACAGTGCTGCATTCGGGCGAGGGAACCATCAACACCATCAAATGGTCTTCCTCGGGCAAGTATGTCGCCTGGATGAACGAGCACGGCATCTGGATCATGCGGACCAAGCTCCATCTCGACAGTGCTGACGTAGAGGATGCGTGGAAGCCTGTTGGTCATGTCGACAGACCCTTGGGCGAAGACTGGGAGACCATGGCAGGCGTGTGGAAGGGGAGGGCCGAATGGATCGACGAGCAGACAGTTGAAGCTGATGAACAACCCACAAAGGATGCCTCTGAAGTGGTACTATCACCTGCTGCCGAAAAGCTAAAACAGCAGCAGCTGAAGAACGAGAAGAAGATTGAACGACTGCTCCTAGGATGGGGCAACTTTGTCTGGATAGTACATGTCCATCCCGGCCGCATGGGCGTCGGTAAGAATGTGGGCGAGAGGTCGGCCGGAAAGGCGGAAGTGGTTAACAAGTATGTTTCCATCTCAGGTATTGGCAGAGCCATTGCTAATTTTTCGACAGGCTTCGACTCGACTGCATCATCTCTGGCATTTCTTTATATACCCAAAACCTGTTGTTAGTACTCGCTTACTGTCTGCCAGAGGAGGAGGAAGACGATGACGAGCCAAACGCCGAAACAGTCCGGGGCCACAAGCACAGCATATCAGCAGCATCTGGGGGGAGTGAGCCGTCGGGAGGCATCAGGAGGCGGCAGAACAATCTCCTGCCCGAGCTACGCCTCATTGACCTCACATCACACTCTGAAGTCGCACAGGATGGACTCAGTGTCAGTCGCTTTGAGCGTTTGACTTCAGGCGACTACCATCTCGGCGTATTGCCGGCCCGCAATGTCGCGGCAGCAACATCGACCAAGGGCGCATTGGAGGCGCTCGCCGGTCTCGGCACAGACATGCTGAACGCCGCCCTGAACCCCAAGTCCCTGTTCAGCTCGGGGGCAAGTATCATGAGCAAGAACAGCAACGATGGTGCTTCAGGCTCAAGAATTGCCCCGACTTTTGCCAGCTCAGCATCGACTCTACGTACCGGCGGGCGTTCAAATCTCCCTCCCAGTCTTGCCAAACCAGGCATGAAGATTTTCATCCACAGTCCATACGACTGTATCCTCGCCACCAAGCGAGACCTAGGCGATCATCTAGGCTGGCTTCTCGAGAAACAACAATATCAACAAGCCTGGGAATTAGTAGACGAACATCCAGAAATCATGTCCACAGCAACTCACCTCTCCGACCTAGCCCCAGGATCTCCAACCCAAAGCCAAAGCACCGACGACTTTTTCGACGAGACCGCCTCAGTCCTAGACGCGCAACGAATTCTCTCTTCCTCGGCAGAACGAGAAAAACGTCGCATCGGTGAGCTTTGGCTCGACCAGCTCGTCCAAGCAGAACAATGGTCCCAAGCAGGAGAAATCTACCCCAAAGTCTTGAGCACGACCGACCGACTCGAAGGATGGGCGTGGGTCTTTGTCAAAGCCAAGAAATTCGATGAAATCGTCAACGCCCTGCCCACCGAGCGAACTCGCCCGCCAATGTCGGGTGCCATCTACGAAACAGTCTTGCACCATTACTTAGAAGAAAACAAACCTCGATTTGCAGCCTTACTCGAGCGATGGACTATTGACCTGTTCGATGCCAACGCTATTATTACCGCTCTGCGAGACCAGCTCACTTACCGCGAGGTTCAAGAAGACAGCGTCCAAGACGGGGAAGTTGGTCGCGATTGGCGAATTGTTATGGAAAGTCTCGCCAAACTATACGAGCAAAGCGGCCGTAACAAGGACGCATTGCGGTGTTTTATCGCATTGCAGGATGCAGACTCTGCCATGAGACTCATCAAAGATGGGCATTTGGCAGAGGCAGTGGCGGATGATATACCCGGCTTCATTGGCCTGCGCGTTCCACAGGACAAGCTCAACAAAAATATGCTGAGTCATGATGAACTTGAAAAACTTACGAGCGAGGCTATTACTTTGTTGGTGGACGAGGCGCAACATGGGCTTGTGAAGCCTGAAGTTGTGGTTAGACAGTTGGAAGAGAAGAAATTGCATTTGTATACCTTTTTTTATCTACGGGGGCTTTGGAGCGGCAAGGGGATTCATAACCATGAGGGAGAGTCACACGCTCGACTTGTGAGTGATTCTCAGACGTTGGTTGATGGGTTTGCCGACCTGGCGGTGGACTTGTTTGCGCGGTTTGGGAGGGATTTGTTGATGGGGTTCTTGAAGACTAGTACCGCTTATGGGTTTGAAAAGGTATGTTTTTCTTTGCCTTTTTTTGAGCTTGGGTGAGAGAATACTGACGTGGAGATAGGCTGTCCAAGTATGCGAACAACGAGACTATATACCCGAGCAGGTGTATCTGCTCTCAAAAACAGGGCAAATGAAGCGGGCTCTGTTTCTCATCATCGACAGGTTAGGCGACGTCAGTCGGGCAATTGCCTTTGCGAAAGAACAGGACGATCCAGACCTGTGGGAGGACCTGCTAGATTATAGCATGGACAAGCCGAGATTCATCCGGGGACTGCTGGAGGAGGTCGGCACGGCGATTGATCCCATTGATTTGGTCCGACGGATCCCCGAGGGGCTGGAGATTGAGGGGCTAAGAGAGGGACTTACACATATCATGCGGGAACATGAGATTCAGTATAGTATTTCTGCTGGAGTGGCCAAGGTTTTGAGAAGTGAAGTCGCTGATGCTCAGGGCTTATTGAGAAGGGGCCAGAGGAGGGGGGTCAAGTTTGAGGTTGTTGTTAAGAGGGGGAGTCACGTTGATATTGAGGCCAAGGATCCTAAGCCGGTGCAGGCGCAGTCGACGCCGGGACAGGAGGAAGGGCCTGGCGAGGAGGTGGTGAAGAAGCCAGCGGAAAAGTGGTCGCCTGGCCATTGCGCACAGTGTTTTGAGCCGTTTGTTGAGTGGGAGGGGGAGCCCCTTGTGGGCTTTACTTGTGGGCATGTCTTTCACTTGAAGCATTTATTGAAGCGGCTGTATCCGGATAGGAAAGAGGAGGAGGAGGACGACTTGCTTATGGGAGGGGGGGCAAATCATGGCCATCTTATTGGGGCCAAGGTTACACATGCTAGGCTGCTGAAGGAGCGGATTCGGGGCGGGTGCCCGGTCTGTGTTGAGTCGCGGGCGAAGGAGGACGGGTTGAGGTATTATTAACATTGGCAATGCCTTGACTGGGCCAGAAGTCAGATTAGACTGGTGCCTGTATATGAAAGTAGTCATGCCTGTTGATGAAGCCCTTGTTCATACTAACTTCACAACGCTTTCGGATAAACTAGGAGTCTTTATATCTTATTGCGCAGTCGACGTGGACTATGGATCCCCATGTTGAATAATCATGTTCAAGGATGACTGCCTGCTGTGCCTGAACTGATGCTCTCAGGGCTCAGTCTCAAAGTTGATACTTGGAAGAAATGTATCCAGTTGATCAGATTTCATTGGATCTCGAAGGTTCTTGTCCCTTTAACTCCTGCCCCCTCCCCCGCGCTCCTATTTATTGGGGCATTCCGAATTGTGAATTCATAGAAATAGCCCGCTAGCCAGCAAGAGAGCAAGTAAGTCGAGAGAGGGAAAGCCGGCGCAAACCTTGGCTCCAATGCCATGATAACAGAAAGCATGGCGTGCCCTCGCCAGGCTCAGTGATCGAATCCGTGGTGGCTCATTTCTCTTTTTTTTTTTTCTGATTCTTTTTAGGGGGGGTTTTTTTTTTTTTTTTGGCTTTTAATCCGTTTCTTTTTTGTTTTGATCATTGCATGTATGTATTACTTCATCTGTAACAATCAAACACATGTTACTTTACGGGTGTGTCCGGACTGCGGACATTTTGTGGCTCGATTCTCAGCCTCGTCTAGCACAACACCTCCCCTCCTAATAATGGATACCCTTTCAACCGAAACTCTCATTTCCTTTCTCCCAGTGCCAATCAAGCAAGCTCAAACAATCGATTGGTTAACTACTATAAGTTAAGTCCCTGATCCAAAACTCCTCCTCTAGCAAATCAACGAGCCAAAGTATCCCTAGCCATTTTTGTCAATACACCATTCACATACCCCGTACTCCGCCAATTCGTCCAGTCCCGCGTAAACAACCCCCACGCCTCGTCGAAATTCTGGATCCCCTCGCGAACATAATAACTCCCCACCAGCACCCAGATAAACCACCCCGCCGTCTGCGTCGGCAGGTAATTCGCAAGACAAGTCGCATACACGCCTTTGTACGTATTCGCGTCCATGGCGAAGCCGAATTCAGTCAGCATGACCGGGAAGACGTTTATTCCGTTCCCTGGGTTGGAGGTCATGGATTGGAACCCGTTATTGTAGAGGTTATTCTGGAGGGAGGAGCAAGATGTTGCGCCGGTTTCGTAGTTGTGCAGTTCGAGGACGATCTTCTTTTGAGGACCGCCTGGGAAGTCGGCGAGGTTGAATTTGGTTTGGGAGGGTGAGAGGGGTTGGTTTCGTACTACCGGGGTGAGGGTGGTGTCGTAGTTTAGACCTGAGAGGAAGATCAAAATGTCGGGGTTTGCGGCGTGGACGGCTGCGGCGCCCTGGCGCATGTAGGTGTTCCATGTTTGCCAGTTGTAGGTGGATTTTGCGAGGGAGGGGTTGGAGGTTGGTTCGCGTGGTTCGTTGCGTAGGGAGAGGGATACGAATGCTGGCCAGGTTTTTGCCTGAAGACACTTGTTAGTTTGGGGGGAATAGTGGGGGAAAGAAAGCTTTACGTGGGAGGCCATATATGCCAGGCCGCGAGACCATTTCTGGGCGTCGAAATAAGTATCACCCCACCAGGAGTTTCCGTCGCCTGTCCCGCAGCACCACATTCCTTTGGAGATGTGGTTGTCGATGTGGACGTAGATCTTTTGGCGGTAGCATTCTGCTGCTACCGCGTCAAAGACCTGTTCTGATGTTAGCCCCTTTCCACATATGAGAAAGTAAATAAGAGCAACTCACCTCTAACCTCGTTGTGTTGATCGTAAACTGGGGGTTCTTGGCTAGCACTTGATTCAACACCCTCGTGCCGTTGGTCTGTCCCAGCCCCTGGACAAACGCCTTCTGCAGAGTGATATCCTTCCCGCCATTGGCATAGATCTCGTCAACCATTTGGATGGCAAACGTCAGACGGATCGCATTCAGCCCGATTCCACCGCTCGAACTACCAATCTTGGATACGATAGCGGCAATGCTTTGGTATTGTAGTCCCTCCGGGATCATGACTTCGCCGTGGCCGGGCCAATTCACACCGGCGTACTTGATGCTTGCCCCGATCGTGTCACGGATATATCGCCCGTCGGTGACGAATGGTCCATTGGGCCATGTATTTTGTTGGCGTGGGTTGATGTCATTTTGGGAGGATGGGATTGTGGAAGAAACTGCGAGTTGGAAGCTCAGGCTGGCTAGAGCTAGGACGTGAGAGGTGAACTTCATGGTTCAATGCTTCGAGGTGAGTGATTCAAAGGGACCCAGACAAAGTTGAAAGTTGAGGTCCAGAGGGTTCTCGCGAGATTATAAGAGGCCGCATTTGTTTATATTAACCTCCTGCAATCTATATTGAGGGGAGGGCGATATTGCGGGGAGAGTTGTATAATTGCCCTGTCCGTCATAAGGAGAGTCTAATATCCACACATGTAACTGGCTGTGTGGTTATTTACCGGGATTTGGGGTCTCGCGGCTGTCTTTGAGAATACCAAGTTCCACCACTCAGAAGGCAGTGCCACCTGTAAGACCAACATCTTGTTCGACGCTGGTTACAATCTCCATGTCTTGTCACCTCTCCACAGTCTTGTCACTCTCGGTGAATTTCGAAGCCACAAATTGGACCCGTTGACGTTTGGTGATTCTCAGTCACATGTTCAAATCCTCCTCTCGAGGCCTGGGACTACCACCTTGAGTAGCACCATGATGTTTCGGCTCCGGCATCCCCGCGCCCGAGCACAACAGCAAGTCGGGGATATTTCAACGGCCCCGGTCTTGGGGTAGCTATGTAGCCAAGTTCCTAAACCCGCCATGCTACTGGGGCGTATAAGTTGATCCAAATTCTGCCGATACCACGCCCGGGTATGTTGCCTCCTTGAGCCATCGCTCTTTGGGTGCACATATACCCTTGTGCCTCGGTTTATTTCGGGCTCTGCAAGTCAAAAGAGGATGTATATTGTATGCCACGTAAAGCTGTCCCGAGTCGGACCAGGGATGTAATTTCATGTAATTTACTCTTGACCCCTTTGTGGCGCTGATTTCATAACAGCAAGACATTCCAGGATTCTATCCTGTCTAGGTCCCCTCAGCTTCTTCAGCTCCCTGAATAACTTGAGCTCTTCCCTCTTGATCAGCTCAGGCTTTGCCAGCTCGTGGACTAGTTTCTGATCGTCTGCCGAGGGTAGGCGGGTGCGATCGGTCTTTTTGGTCTATTCCAATTGTGAAGCAGCTTGACCTTCTGTGCCAGCCCGAGACCGTGCCGAGCATTGTCGACGACGTCCATCTAAGTATTCTCGCCAGGGACTACTGTCGGGAGTCTTAAACGAGGGAAGGCCACGCCCCTTTCTGATTTCGCCAATTATGTATGGACAGTCTGAAAGAACATGGCTGTCTTGGAGGAGGACGCAGTGTGGCGGCGATAAAGATTTTCGAAGCAGGCTTCGGAGCTCTGAGATTCACCAAATCGAGTGCTGAAGGCTTTACTATAGGCATTACGGTTTGAAGCCTGAGGGCAACAACTGACAACTCGCATGGGAGTGATGGCGCTAACCGCTTTGAAAAGTTCTAAAGTTGAGTCTGCAAAGAAAATGTCAGTCGACTGCGGGATCAGAAGGATGCCTCTGTTGATGTAGGACGAGGAATTTTTACTGGCCCAGATTCCGGCAATTTCTTAAGTATTTTTTAAACTAACTTTTCTAGCCGCGTTGCAAGTCCGGACGCAGACCGACGGTTTAACTTCATATTGATTCCATTATTGTAACGTGTTACATAGAGCACAGAGCTCGAGGTATCCATCCCCATTACACTAGGTACTCGCCTCGCCAGGGGTATCATCCCGTCCAGTCTTCATCATCCAATACAGTCCTCACTCATCCATCTCATCCAGACTTTATCCCAAAAGAAAAACCAAGAAAAAAAAAAAATACATACAACATTACAGCTGAGCTGAAGAGACCGGCTGCTCGAACCAGAGACAGGCGAGCCTCCCAACCATACAGCTCGTTCATCCGCCCACCCAGAGTTCATTACTTCCAAGCCAACAGCCAAAACCAAGCAACCCATTTCCATTCTTCATCCAATTCAATTTCCAAAACCCGAGCACCCCCTATTCAAACCTTCCAGCCACTCAAAGCTCGTCCCCTCAAAAGTTGAAATACCTCGGTTCATCAAACACATGATAATGATGGCCTCTCACTCCATCACCTTTGAACAAGTCAGGGAACCTCCATCCAGCCGGTACATCCTTCTCCTCGACCCGTCTTTCCCTCTTATCCTTCTTGGCATTCATTTCCCAAACCTTTTGTTGCTCCTCCTTCTTGGGCACCACAAACTTGGCAACCTGCAATTCCGTATCCGTAATCGAGTCCCTGCTCACCCTAGCGTATCCCGTCCTCCTCAACCCCTTGAACAGAATATACTCACACCATCGATCCCAATCTGTGGGATCGACATCATGCATCCCGCTTGTCTCTGATACATATGTATTATAATTTCCCTCTAGCGGCTTGGTAACCAGATAGGAGAGTAATATCGCCGGACGGTTTGTACTTCCCATGAGCTTGGCAAGATACTCGCTCTGAAGCCTCCGATCTTCAGGGTCCTCCTCTTGGCCAGAGTGGAAAACGAAAACATCCACCAACGACCCGTACACGTCAAGGGTGGCGTGGATTGCCGGGGCCAGTTCACCAACCGGTGACGGCAAGAGATGATGTGTCGAGTTCAAGATGGGGAATTTCGAAAGTAACGCCGCACCCCAAGTGTGTTTATCCGGGCCCGGGCCGTAATCGACGTACATGCCTAGATCCTCTGCCAAAAACTGCGTAGTGTCACGGTTACCCATGATGATGCGCTGGAGATCCGACTCCAATAGACCAATGACGTCGATTTCCATTTCCTTAATCAGGTCACGCATGCGGTACTCGGATGACCACATGTCGTTGTCGAGAGAAAAGTGAATGGTCCAGATGCCGGCTGTAAAGAGTCGGTCTTCGGGGTGGTATGGTTTGTAGTCGTTTGTGGGGAAGCGGAGGAAGTTGGCCGACAGGAACAA
The DNA here is from genome assembly GCA_033297075.1 of Rhypophila decipiens. NCBI lineage: Eukaryota > Fungi > Ascomycota > Sordariomycetes > Sordariales > Naviculisporaceae > Rhypophila > Rhypophila decipiens. Next base: position 29,040 of record MU858163.1, read on the forward strand.
GATATTGAGTAGTCCGAGAGTACCGATATAGTACTTCCTGTGGCCCGTGGGACGACGACGGTCGGCAGTCTTCGCATTGCTGGGTGTTTTTGCCTTTTGGGAGATCAGATCGAAGACACCGGCGCCGATGGCGAGCATCATGATGATCATGATCCAGTCCGTGTGTTCCCGAACGTACGGACCGCCGGGGACAAATGCGTACGCGACGACCCAGACATGGAAGAGGACCAGGAAGTTGTAGATGAAGAATCCCAGGCCAAATGTGAAGGCAGGGCTCTTCTTGGCCGCGTTGCTGATCAAAGGCACGGAAATTCCCATGAGATAGACCGTCAGGGCCAAGGCACCGTAGTATCCGAACCACTGCTGATAAAGGGTGAGCACGGCCGCACCGACGCAACCAACGCCGTATGCGGTCCATGTCGTGACGAGATCCTGCTGGTAAACGCCGAGCAAAAGACCGACCGTCATTGCCACAATTGTGTACCAACCGTTTACGTTGGAGACGGGGCCCCGGATCGGGTATCCGTCCCAGGTCCAAAGGATCATGGTGCTGGTGTCGGAGAGTAGCGAATGCAGGGCAAAGAAGATGCCGCCGATGCTGATCGCTGAGAGCAGAGACGAACCGCTGCTTCTCTGGGCAACATGATCCGTCTGCAATGGGCCTTTGCGGGTGAAGCGCAACACGGCAAGCACGGCAAGGGCCAGACCAGTTCCGTTCCATCCACCGTTCTCTGCGTGCATGATGGGCCAGATGGGATTGTTGGTGTACCAAGCAAACTTGGCAACGGACGACATCAACAGACCGACAATCCAAGCGAGAACACGAGACTCCAGTCGTACCGGATGGACCGATTCGGATGAAAGGGTGGCAGTCCAGGCAAGGGAGCTCATCCAGACACCAAAGCCAACGGTAAAGAGCCGCAAAACCGGGTCCTTGACAAGGTAGGCGACCAGCCCGGCGAGGGACAGGAGGTGAGTGGCTCGCTGCTTTCGCAGAACGAGGGATCGGATTGGCTTGATGCCGAGAAGAATGGGGCCGAGAGTGGTCATGACGAGGGCTTCGTAGCCGGAGATGCCCATGTACCATAGCGGGAAGTCTGGAAAATGATTAGCAAGACCAAACGAGATTCTGCAAAAAGGGGTTCCATACACCATACGACGAGACCCAAGCTAGTGAGGGTAGACCAAAAGACGAACTATAGACTTGTTAGATGCCACTTTTGATGCGGGAGGTCAACAAAACACTTACACCATGGTAAACATCAGCCGCAATGTCGAGAGCATCGCCAAAGTTGAGCCTAGCAGAGTAAACTCCAGCGGTAGCTTTCTCCTTTCTAATTCCAACCCATATTGATCAGCATTTCGTCCCATGTCTCATCATCGAAAGGCTTGGGGTAAAATTGGGTAAAGCTTACTCCTTCTCAAGCACAGCAGTTGGCACAGACGAGGCATTGACACTGTGAAGGACCAAATTTTAGAATCCAATTCCTCATAAATACATAAACTTCGTATTGTACACACGAAACCCCCCGGTGGTTCCGGGGGGCTTGCGCATCATTTTGGGAGCCATTGCACGTACCCCTTGCTCGCGCCCTTGACGTCCCGCACAACGATTTCGAAAGTGTCAAAGTCCAGTGCTGTCACCGCATCGAACCCGACGTCGAAGAGAATGAGGGACCATTCGAAGAAGGCATAGATGGTGTAAGCTGCGGGTCAACATGACATGGTCAGTACCAGAGGCGCAAACAAAGATGTTCCAAATTGTTCCTCAGTCCGGTTTTGTCTTACCTCCCGCCACACGGTGGACCTTGTGTTGGATGAAAAAGTAGACCAACGGAACCAAGGTGCCAAAGAATCCGGCCGCTAGATACTTGCGATACTTGATCGCCTTGGCATTCGGAGGGCTCAGGGCGATGCAGCCGGTCGTCCAGGGAATAGTAAAGACAATGTACGAGATCATCAGGATGTCGTGCCAGTCGTGGTCGTCAGTCGAGGTGACATAAGTCCACCCTCCGCAGGTAAGCGTTCGAACCAGCCCCGCGCCGGCGATCCATTTTGGCAGAGCGTGCCCGGGTTTCGCTGTAAGGAGGTAAAACAGACCGACGAGGGCAAATCGCGGACCTGGGCGACCAAATATTAGTGTCTTATCATTTCCAGTACGGACTGGCCGGAGGGGCGGGCGTACCGGAGGTGATGGCGATAAAGAGCATGAAAAAGGACCGTTCGGGATATCGATCGCCGATGGTGGCCGACACCGACGGGAACCATTCTTGCGGATAGCCGTACCATTGATTCTGGACGATCTTGTGGTAGTGCAGTGCACAGCCGACTATTAATGCGCTGAGGAAGGCAGCTTTGCTGCAGGTTAGCACCCTGACGACTGTGACCTCGCAAGCTCCCTATCATAACCGAAGCTACTCACTGTAAGCAATGACGGTATGGGACCAGCTGATCCATTGGCCATTGAAGGCCAGGACGACGCCGGCGTCCTTGTCCTTGTATTTAGGCGCCGCCATTGTCGTCGCGAGTTGTTACTCCAGTCGTTGGTAGCAATGTCGGTCGTGGTTGGGAAGAAAAAGGAGAGAAAAGAGCAAAGGGAGGACGAGACGGAATGTTCGGAGGAGTACAGGACTCGGCATGAAAAGGGCTTGCTTGCTCACTTGCGCCAAGTCATGCCTAGCAGCTAAACAATGGATCAAATGCAAACGGCGATGGCACAAGTACTCCAAAAACACCGGTAAAAACACAGGACGCATTTACAACATGACCATAACACGACAGCCGCAGGAAAGAAAGGGAGCGTGCCAGATGGAACCTCTTGGCCGAGTTTCGGGTGTGTTGGTGACTTGGTGTGAATTACACATCATCGAGATGCATCGTCGGTCTGGCTCGAGGAGGGGCCTCGGCGAAAGGGCGCTGGCCAATCAGTGTCGGTCGCGTCGATGCGATGCGTTGAGCTGCAGCCGGTTGGCCCGCAACTCCTCCAATTTTTATGTGGTGTTTCTCCAACTTTCCGTGACGCCAGAATGTCAGTGGCGCCAAGCCACTTTTGGAGCTCTTGGCCCTGAACCTGGAAAGACAAAGCTGTTTTTGCGGAGATACGGGATGTCTGCCAGTGTCAGTTCGGGCCGGAGATTTTCTTGGGGGGCCGTCTCTTCGAAAGGCCCCACTAAAAAGTTTCTGGCGTCCCACCTCGACAAACTCCAATTCAAGCAAGTGACCTCGAAGCTCACCAACAACGACGGCGAGGATCTTGAACACCACCACCATTTATATAAAAAACAATCGCCGTTCCAGCACAATGGCGGGTGTTTCCGACAAGGCGCGCTTCTATCTAGAACGCGCAGCGCCCCAACTCCGAGAATGGGAGGAAAAAGAAATCTTTAGCAAAGTTTGTTGTTTCTTCCTCCTCCACCCGTCTCGACCAAACTAACAGTTGATTCCCAGGAAGAAATCCGCTCCCTAGTAACCAAAAGATCCGACTACGAGCACCAAATCCTCGCCCCCGGCACAAAACCAACCGACTTCCTCTCCTACGTAGAATGGGAGCGCTCGCTCGAGCGCCTCCGCGCCAAACGATGCAAACGCCTTCGAATCCATAACTCGACCTCCCATGCGAGCGAGGCCCGCACCTTTGGCATCTTTGAGCGCGCCGTCCTCAAACACCCCGGCAGTATCCCTCTCTGGCGAGCCTACCTCGATTTTGCGGCTAGTGTCAAGGCGACCAAGCGCTGGCGACAGATCATCACCCGCGCACTGAGGCTTCACCCTTCTAGCGCGAGCTTATGGGCGCTTGCTGGAAGAAAAGCTGCTCAAAATGGGGATATGGAACGCGCAAGAGGGCATTTCTTACGAGGATGTCGGTTCTGTGTTACTGCGCCGGATTTGTGGGTTGAGTATGCTCGGTGCGAGATGGAGTGGTTGGCCAAAGTCGAGGCGAAACGGGCTGGTAAGGGTGTGCGCAAGGGGGTTAATGTGATGGAGGCGATCAAGGCTACCGAGGGAGCTGAAGCAGATGGGGATTTCATTGGCATGGATGATAGCGATGATGAGGACGAAGACGGCGATATGGTCGATATGCCTGACCCGGATATGGGACAGAAACCCAAGCCCAAGGTTTTCGACGAGGAGACGAGCAAAAAGTTGGAACAGAGCCCTGCGCTGAGTGGCGCTATACCGATGGCGATTTTCGATATATCCAAGAAGCAGCAGTTCTGGGGCCCGGCGGCGGCGGAGATGTTTTTCGATATGTTTGCCGGGTTTGGCGGGCGGGTCGAGTGTCTGGGACGGATTCTCGATCATGTGACGGATGTGATGGAAGAGTCATTCCTAAGACATCCTGTTACGGGAAGCTGCGAGGTCAGACAGCCGGTTGTGGGTGTGGCCGTCAATACGGCAGAGTTCCCCAAGGCACTGCGCGTGTCGCTGGATAGGTTGAAGGCTGCCATGTCCCAGAGCGAGGACAAGAAGGTGCTGGCGCAAAAGCTGATTGCCTGGATCGACTCTATTTTGGCTGTCGAGGGCTTGGATGGGGCCATCCAGATCGTTTTGGCTCATACCAAGATGGGGCTGGAGAAGCATGTGCCGGAGACGAAATAAGCTGGGCACTTCCTGGCAGTTTGATACCCCGTTATAGACAAAAGAATTTTAATGCATATTTGGTGGTTTTCTCGGGGTTCATCATCTTACACGTTCCTGTGTCTGCTCTACCTGGTATCCTACATATCTCAACCTTTCGCCAGAGTCCCCCAGCATATTTATAACGTACAACAATCACGGTGTCGGGATTACTTTTTGGTAATAACCTTGCCCCTCGACTCAGCAACACCAATGAGATACTCCCACTCCTCCGATGAGACTTTGCTCACGCTCAGCCGGCTCTGCTTGAGCAGCTGCATATTAGCGAGCGGTTTGCCGGGGCCATCGCCCATGGTCCGTAACTCCTTGAGTCCAATCGGCTCGGCGAATTTACTCCGGAATTCGACGTGCACGACGCTCCATTTCGGATCTGCCGGTTTGGATTTGGGGTCATAATATGGTGCTTTTGAGTCGTGGGCGGATACTACACACATTTTTCACAGATCAGTTATCAGCACTTATGAGAGGGCAGAAAAAAGAACATACAATCAGGCTCATGCTCCCGTACAATCTCCATAGTCCCAACAATACCGGGCTCTTTACAATTCGAGTGGTAGAAAAAGGCGAGATCGCCCTTCTTCATGGCGCGGAGGTTATTACGCGCTACGTAGTTGCGGATGCCATCCCACGGCTCGGGTTCGGTCTTGGAGGCGAGGTCGTCGATCGAGAAGCTCACGTCCTTGCCATTCTCTAGCCGGGTCTCGGGCTCGGCTTTTAGGAGCCAGTAGTTTCTTGTGCTGCTGGTGTTCTCGCTTTCGTTGCTGGTCTGGGCTGGTTGTTCAGCTTCATCTGTCTCTGACTTGGTGGCTTTCGTTTTGGCTGGTTGTGACTTCTGCTGCTTCTTGGAGCCGTTGGTAGCAGGAGAAGGAGCTTCTGTTTTGGGCACGGCTTTGACTGGCTTGGCTCCCTGGGCAGACTTCTTGCTCGTAGGAATCTGTTTCTGTGTCCTAGATGTGCGGCTCCTTTTGGCTGGTGGCTCAGATGACTCTTCTACTTCTTCTGCTGCTGGTTCGGGCTCTGATGCTTCCACTTCCTATGTTGAGTTTGAACGATTAATACCGGAAGCAAATTATTGACCTTACTCATGACCAACTCAAGTTTGGTTCAAATTTCATGACATACCGATTCATCGACGGCCTTGCTGGCAGATTTGACCGCTGACCTCCTTTTCTTGGTCTGCGGCTCTGTCTGTGCCTTTGCCTTACCATTCACGACTGCATCTGCCCTTGCCGTCTTGGATGGAGTTGGAGTAGCGGTAGCGACTTTCTTGCTACTAGGTTCTACACTCACTGGCGTTGTTGTCGCGCTCTCATCATCTTGCAAGCTCTGCCCCGAACTCAGGCGAAGTGAGCGGCGTCGTGAGGGAGCAGCTACTTCTGCTACTGTCGTAGATTTTCTTTTTGGCATGGCGTTACGCGAATGAGCTAGTAGAATAAACGAATGTTTATTTTGGACAAGAATTCGAAGGATTGTATGCTGATACCAAAGTCGAGCAATCATGGATGTCACAGTTTGTTGCTGGGCGTTTGTTTGGTTCTGGACCCCTGTCAGGGACGGGCTCACTGTTACGGGACCAAGCCGGCTGGCAGGGCAAAGTTCGGCGGTCCGGCAAACGGTGGGACGGGCCGACAGAGTAATCCACCTCTGCAACGACTCTGAAAGACGAGCGTACTAAAGAACGGTCATGGTGATGAAAGATCTTGATATGGGCGAGAATGTCCCTAAGGCCTTCGGTCTCGAGCTCATTTATATGATAAATAGTCTATGAGTGTTTCCTATCTTGGGCGTCCCTGTACAGAGTCCGGTCGTATAATTCATCCGTCTATTTTGTCGCCTTCGGACGACAAGCAAATTCTGGCTGTTGACAACTTGAAGTGGCTGACCTGTTGACGAGGACTATTTATGTGCGTGCGAGGCACTTCCTGTGCTCGTCCGGCTGGTGGTGTTTTATTTGGGCTTAAAAGAGCACGCGACCTGCAAGTCAATGGTTTGTAAGTGGTATCTCGCCCGGCTGTCAGGTATTGTTGGAGTAGGACGATTGGAAGACGGCTTTACCGGAGACGACCAAATAGTCTCTCTCGTTCAGATTCGGGTTCAATTGTTCTCATTATCTAGCCCTTCGGTCACTCCGCTCATCTCATCCAACGATAACACACCGGTAGCATGACTTCAAGACAGGGCGCGGATATGGATGATAGTTGATGTCTGGACTGTGGAGTGGGTGGACGGCTGTCCTGCAAGGCAGGTCTCCTGCATCATGTAGGCACTATGTTCCGGACGTCAAAGCCGCTTATTTTCTCGGCCAGAAAAAGTGACAAAATCATATAGCCATGCTGCCCGGCTTGGTGGAACAGAACATCCTCAGCTAGTCCCCCCTCATGCTGGTGACCCAAAATGGGGATCTGACGTGTTCGGTTCGATGTTCGGAATGCCAGGGCAGATCCGGAGAGCTCTATTAGGCACTTCCTCTACCTGGGTTGTAATGGAAGGAGGTCCCATATTACGACCCAGATTGTGTCGCTTGTTACACCGACTGTGAGTATTGAGAGCGAAGAAGAGGCGGGGTCATGATCATTCTTTCGAATCCCATAAACTTCGGGTGGCTTGTTAAGACCGTTGACAGGAGTGGAGCAGAGTTTGAATCACCTCGGTGGCGGGGCCCGTCATTTCGCTGAAAGAATCTTGACGTTATTGAGTGTGAGCGATGGTGTTGTGAATGAGCAGACGGAGAGGAGACTGAAGCCGGTTGATCACCATTCGTGATAGAAGGGATTCTCTCTTCAGAAAGTTGAACAGGACGGATCCACGACGACGAATTTATCCAGCGTCATTCCATGGATATTGTCATGACGATGTATACAACTTGACCTTCCCTGGAAACAATAGTGATCGTGGCACAGGGCAGTCTGTTGGACATGCGGATCTGAGTTTCCCATCATGTTTTGATGTGGTGAGCAGGACGGATGGAGCCTGAGATAAATGCTCCATCCCCACCAAAGCCCGGCTGGCAGGAAAGCTCACCGGTGAACTGAAGACCACGATGATGAGACGCACTTTGTGCCGGACCACCCCTGAGCACGGTTTTCAAGACATGTGGGATTTCCATACAGGCGTCCATCCAGTTCACGCGTGAATGATTGCATAGAAAGAGTCACGGGTAGCGTAGGTGTGTTGGCGGCGGGAGGATCTCAGGGGATTAACAAAGTGGTTCGACGGGAAGGTCGGGGGACCTATCGGCTCCTACGGACCCAGCCACGGACAGCACAGGGCCAAGGAAAGACCGACGCTCTCCAGCTGGAATCGTGACATTTGTCATGAAACACAACAGATCTGGGGCAAAAGGAACAACAAGGAAGGTAAGAAGAAAGAAGGACGGATTGGAGGGTGAGGGGGACCAAACTCGCCGGTTGAATTCCCGATAAAACCATCCGTCCATTTGCTTTCCTGGGATCAGGTGCCGATGAGGAATCGCTCTAGTTATGTCTCCCATGGCAGACCCCATCAGCCCGAATTGGCCGACAGGAGGCACAACTTCACAAGGAGAGATGATAATGATGATAACCTAGAACCGGATTCTCACCGAAGCCATGAATGATGAATGGGCTGGGCGTCTTTGTGTTGCTGGACATGCGGAGGCTTCTCCGCTTTCATGGATGGCGAGGTGATGTGTTTTCCCGCGACGGCCACCTCCAAGGGGACAACACAAGGCGATTTGTGCATTCTTCAACCGATTCGCACCATTTACAATGTCCTTTTCTCTCCGTCGCTTGAGCGGTGAGTCGTGACAATACGAAGAAAAGAGGGTATGCTCGAATTGCCAGGTGGACGAGAGGGGAAGGTTTGCACTACCGGTGCCAAACCTAAGCAAGTGAGGTAGGTCGCCCGATCTTGTCCCTCCACGGGAAGAAGTGAAAGGCACAAGAAGTCTCGTGCGTTTTTATTGTTCTGGCAGGTCCCCAGTTTTCTCGCAGTCTAGATTGGATTTTTTCCCTCGTTCGCTTCTTTTTAATTCGCTCGTGCATCTGGGAAAAAAGAGAAATCAGAAGATGGGGCAAAAAATTAAAAAGTAGTGAGGATACTCAAATAAAAAGAAGGCTCAGAAATCAAAGACACAAAACGGACAGGCATCTGGTGTTTGACTTTGCTGGGCCATGGGCATGGCAGGTGCGATATGCGAATATGCCTGTCAAGTGGCCCGTTCTCCGTTCTCCCAGGCGTCTTGCCAGCGGAGAATTTTTAGTGCCTGCTGGCTGTAAAAGTGACTTCGCTGCTGGAGGCAGTCGACATTAAATGGCCCAACTGCCCACCTCCCCCGACCTCTTCTTTCCCTTTTCACCCTCCTGTTTCTTCCCTCGTCCTTCTCTGTTTCCATTTCTTTCAAATCTTGTTCTTATTTTCGCGTTGTTGTTGCCCTTGACGAGCTCTTTATTTCTCGCAGCTATTAATCTTCAAGTTCCTTCTACCCCAGAAAACGGCCCACGGTGTTAGTGCAAAACGGTCCCTGGGACTGCAGCAGCGACGAAATGGCAGCAGACACTCGCAGACACCATGAAAACAGCGAAAATGGGTGAAAATCTCACAAAAATCGACAGTTCCGAGAAAGCAGGACCGACGACGAGAAAATCTTCATCGTCGTGATCATTTCACAAAAGGATGGGGACTCGAAAACGGCTCTGGAATGACGGCGGCGGTGCCTGGGCCACTAGGTCATATTCGCCTGGCCCGCACAAGAATGCGGGCAACCAGCAGGGATACCTACCATCCACCAAAGCCATCAAGCCATGTGGACGCCCCATGGATGATCCGGCCAACGAGCCTGAATGACATAACCCTTTGTCGTTTCAACCCACCAATTCACCATTGAAGAAAGAAGCGGAAATTCTGGCAATGACTTCTCGTCGGTCGCTGTTTGCTTCCGGAGCACAAGTGCAAATCACAGCATGAAATGAATGGCAGACACATGCATTCATGTTGAGTTTGTGCTCTGGCAAGCTTGTAGCCACTTGCCGAGTCGCGTGCTGAATTGGCTTCTCCAATGGTGGGGCACGCAAAAGCAAAAAGCGATTGACGGCATGGTCCGCATGGAGAAGTTGGGCTTCGTCGAGCAGAAATCTGCCGTGTTGAAATTGCACGATTATTAGATCTAGCTCTCATTTCTGGGATGCCAGCTCTTCGAATTTCATTCTGGCTTGGGGTTGGGATCTTGACCGATTTTGATGGTGATATGGAAGCCTCTCGAGTCCGTCTTGTTGTCGAGATAGCGACTTGGTTGATCCACACGCCACGACCCATCCCTGATAAAGGTCAGAAGCATATCGGCATGGATGTCACAAGGCTTCGCTGAACGATACAAAAGGCAGTCAAATCCCATGATGGCCCTTCTTTGGATTCAATCTCACACTTTCAGTCTTGGTTCCTCATCCTGGGTCCTCGGACTGAGATGCCCGTCGACAACCTTGGCCAAACGGGCTCCCGGTTTATTGGAACGTCTCCGCCAAATTCCGCTGTCTTCAAATACAGGCATCCAGCTTTTGACGACTTCTTCCCGATCACTGTTCTGGTCGTCTGTCTCTGGACCAAAGTACCGGCTCCATGAATCCATCGACGGCAACCTCTCTGGACTCCCGGTGCGACTTTGTGGACGTGAACTTCAGTCACACAAGGATGGTGCGCCCAAAAGACACATCGCTTGCGAGATGGTAGGGACTGGTATCACCCAAAGGCACCGGGCTGGCCTTTCAAAGGCAGCACATCTTTGCTGATGCTGACATGTTGATATTGTTTTGCTCTCTAACACCCGCAGTGCAAGTTATCACTCGGGGCTGTTAGCGAAGTACCCGCTCCGTCTTCCCACTGAGGGCGTTTCGGAGATCTGGGACCATGTCATCACTGGTTGTCCACCCGGTGTTACTAGAGGACCTGGATATGTGTGAATTTAGTGCCTAGGCCAAGGTACTTTGTTAGCATTTGTTCGATTGGCCGGTCTTGGCATGTCTGACCCATCCACGCTAGACCATTTGGGGCGGGGCACTGATTGCCGGCTGAAAAAGGCCGCCTGTTTGCTCTGCTCACCTCATCAGCACTCGTCACAGGACTGGACAGCAGTGGACAAGACACCAGCACACCAACACATCCGAACAAGCCAACACGTCCACGCCCGCACGCACGCGCATTTGCTTTGGGTACGGAGGTAAGACCTGCCCTTTTGTTGCTCTCAATTTTCCCACCTTATCCACCCCGGCCTGCCGATTAGGTTCCCGTACACAAACCGGTCTCGTGATTCTTGATGCTCGGACAGCACCGTTCGATCCCATCAGTCTCGCGCAGGCTCTGATTGTTGGCCGAAGTTGGCGACTCGGGGTTCCGGTCCACGACGGGACAACCTGGCAGTGCATCGCCTTCTGGGTGGATTTTGTCTTTTGAAATTTTCTCGCGGCTCAGCCCTCCACGCTGCCAGCCTTTTTGCTGCCCCCCGTCCGACTCGAGCATTCAGTGCACTCAGTTCACTATCAAACCTTACCAACCTGGAAGAGAACTGTTAGTGTTCATTTCAGTTTTATTGTTTTCGTACTGTCTCGTCCTCCATCCACCTCCCACCTCAGCCTGATCCGCCTCCACTTTTGCTCTCTCCCCTCCTTGTGTCGCATCTCGGTCAGACTGCTGCTGGTTTTCAGTGGTTATGTGGTTTGCTGGTGCTCCGTAGTGTGCTGCCTTCGTTGCTGCAGGCCTCGAGAGCAACACCTACCACACGCACACACATCCACTCCTACAGCCATCCCATTTGAGTGTTTTGATTCAAGGCGCAATAAGCAGGAATTGTTCCCCTGAACTCTGCCCCTGATTTTGCTGCCTCTCATAAAAACACAGGCCGTGGTTCAAGTTTCTTGTTATTCAGCACGGGTGTGGAGCCAACCCCCTCCAACCGCAGCACACAGCACAGCACTCCCCAGACCAAGGCCATCCCCCGGGCTGGAGCACAGGGCACCACTGAGAACCAGTCCAGTGCCTGCGCCCAGCATCCAGTCAGCCAGAACCCGCGACTTCTTGCCCCATGGTCGAAATTACCCTACCACTGCCCGTACACACTGCTTTTGCCTACACTACACACCCGCGACGCGACTGCTCCATCGCGACAAGCCTCAGCCGCGTTACTTGCCATCATTCTTTTATTGAATATCGCTTTTCTGAATCATGATTAGTTCATTCTTTCATGGTCGCTAACGTTGTCGCAAGGAGGTAACCTGATGGGTTCTGCCATTGTCACTGTCGCCCACACCACCGTCCGACCGAAATGAGCAGCTCCTGGATCAACGAAGCCGCAGTCCAGAACCATAATGGCAACGGCTTCCCACATATCAACGATCCTTCTGCAGTTGCCGGAGCCATGATGGACCCTTCGGCTTTCATGGCCAACTCGGCCCCATTCAATCCGCAATTCGCCAACCCCCAACAGATCGTCATGCCCAATGGGCCAATGCGCAATGCGTCGCCATCGTTTCCCAACCCCATGTATCAAACGAATCAAGTCATCCCCTCGAAACGACCGAGACCTCGAGAGGACAGCATGGGCCAGTCGCCGCGACAGGCACCCGGCATGCTTCCGACGTCGCGCGCCGAGACACCGCAGCAGTCGCAGTTTGCTGGCTTCCCGCAGCCCGGCATGCCTCAGCCGCAAGCCGGTCAACCGACACAATATCCCCATCTCCAGCCAAATGGCTCTGCGAACGCGACGCCTTCTCCCATCATGGGTAACCAGATGCGACCAGGCAGCGTCCCTCAGCGCGTATCAACCGCGTCTCCCCATCCTCATCCTTTTTCGCCTGCCGCCCAGCAGTTCTCCCAACAGTCCCCGATACCCTCAGAACATGGCGGTACTCCTCAGCCGTTTATGCAACAAAACAACTTTGGGCCAGGCTTCAACCCTCAGTTTAAACCGTCGCAGTCGCCATCGCGACCTTCGGCGTCGCCCAACCCGATGACCGGCCAGATGATGCCTCAGCAAATGGGACAGATGCCTCAAATGCCAGGGCAGATGCCGGGACAGATGCCGAGCCAGATGGCTGGCCAGATGCAGAACCAGATGTTTCAGCAGCAATTAGCCCAGGGCCGAAATCCGATGGAGCAGCAGCAGCAGCATCAGCAAAGGATGATGTATCAAATGCAGCTTCAACAGCAAGCACAGCGGAACAACATGCAAATGCCCCAGATGCCTGGCCAGAACATGATGCCTCAAGGGATGCAACCCGGGCAACAACCTCCCCAGGGACAGCCTCGTCCCATGATGGCTCCCAGGCCAGGCATGCCCAATGGTCAGATGGCGCCAGGAGCAATGAGGCCCCAACCAGGCGGTCCTCAACAGCCAGGAATGCCCCGGCCTCAGCCACCGGAGCAGTTTATGAAGAACCTGACGACATTTATGCACTCGAAAAATTTGCCCCTAGACCTGAACCCGATCGTAGAGGGCCGTCCAATCCCGTTGATGAGCCTCTTCCAAGTGGTGTTTCACAAGTATGGTGGGTATCGCAACGTTACTCAGTCTAATCTCTGGCCGCAGCTGTCAAGCATGCTTGGATTTCCTCCGCAACATGCCCCGACAGCACCGCAACATCTCAGGGCCATCTACGAACGGAATCTCGCAAAGTTTGAGGAGGCATGGGCCAATCAACACAAGATGAGAATGCAGCAGCAGGGAGGAGCACACGTTGCGCCCCAGCTTCAGCAAGGCACGCCGACAAAGGGCATGCACCCGGGACAGATGGGTCCGAACCAGATGATGCAGCCTGGCCAGCAGCAGCAATTTCAGCAAGGACCAATACCATCTCCAATCAAACCACCAGGGCCGCAGCAGTCCGTCAACGGCTTCCCTTCCCCCCACCCATCACAGGTTCAACAACCCGGGCATGCGCCCCCAGGCCATAATAGGAACAGTATGTCACGGAGTGTCCAGCCAACACCAACAGCAGACGAGTTCCCTCTCTCATCTCCAGCCCATAGCAAAGCCGGGTCAATTTCAATGCCAGGATCCGCTCATCCAGAAGGTCAGAGGTTACACGAGGATTCTGCCACAACGCTGAGGTTCCCGGCGCCATTTACGAGAGACCCGGAAGAGTACATACCTTGTTCGCGAGAGCTCACCAGGTACGGTGGCGTTGATTTGCAAGCGGTGGACAAGTATGGCCCGGACCTCATCAAGTTTCGACCTGATATTCCTCCTGCGGAAGAGCTGGGAAATGTCGACATTCATGCGCTCACAAAGAGCATACAGAGCGGTATTCATGGCGAGGTTCGGTTGGCGCTGGACACTCTAGCCACGATATCTGTGATTGGACCCGAGGATCCCAAATATGCGCGCCTCCGTCTGGACCTGAGGCTTTGTGACGACCTGGTCGAATCTCTGGTTGAATGCGCAGAGGAACAGGTTGATCTGCTTGCTGAGCACTCGGAAGAAGCCTCGAACGAAGTCACCCTTCCCTCGTATGAGGACGTCGTGAGGGCCTGTCGCATCGAGCGCTTCGGGATACGGAGCGTCAGTGTGTTTGGCTCCCAAGGCTACGAACTCGACCATGCTGCGGACCGCCTAATAGCCATCACCACGATTCTAAGAAATCTGTCGTTCCCCGAAGAGAACCAAGCTTCGCTCGCTGACGACACGGTCATCAAGTTTCTCTGTGTGGTAATCAGATACCTGGGTACTCGCGAGATGCTTCTGCGAACACACGTCAACACGTTGGATTTCATGAAGGACATTGTTATTTTCCTCTCCAACGTCGCAGGTTCCATCGAAATACCTGGACGGGAACAAGCCTTTTGTCTTTTGCAGTTTCTACTCGCCTTTGCTCCCTCTCCCGCACCGACATTCACCAACGACCAGCTCTTTTTCAGTCCTTACGATCCCGCTCTACACCCCTATCTCCCCCATGCAGTTGACTCGCTGGCAAAACTGTTGGCGCGCGACGAACCAAATAGATCACATTACACGACCATCTTCTCTGCTGAGCTTAATGCGCCCTCGACGCCGCCCTGCGAGCTTCTAACACGCACGTTTGCCCTAGCCATCTCGCCAATTCCTGATAACTCTCGCCAGACAAAGCGCCAGCCCAACTTCCCTCCCTTGGTCGAAATACGCAAGCCTTTCTTGATGCAAGGTCTTTTGGCGGCAGACATTCTCGCAGCACTGGCCCCGTCTTTCGAGACTGGTGTCACGCGGTCCTGGCTTGCGTCGGGCAACGGCTTCGCCCAAAATCTGTTTGTGTTGATACGGCAGTTGAGTACTCAATACGACAGTCAGGCTATGCGGCCAGGCGGTGGAAGGGGTCAGAACAGGAGAGACTCAGAGTTGGTCTATATCGTGGGGCTGGCGGTCAATACATTGAGGCGGTTGTGCGAGAAGGCGAGGGATCCGAGCGACCCGGTTGGGGAACACAGTATACCGCCGAACGCACTGCCTCGCAACGATGGCCTCCTCGCGGCGTTACAAATGCACGCTCCGGAATGGAGCAAAGAGGGCATGCTCGCAGACTTGATGGCCTATGCCAATTTGGAGCGGTAATTGCCGAGTTGGTTTTAGTCTTCTGGATTTCGGTTGTTTCCTTGCAGGATAATCACAAGACAGCCATGTTCGATAGACAAGTTTTGGGTGTTTGGAATCTCCAAGATGGTCTTTACATATAACCCGCCTACGGTCCGGGACGGCTGGGCAAGACTGTTGGGTTGGGGAAGGGTTCTATCCCAATGGTTTGCAAGAAGAGATGAAGCGATAATAGGTCCTTTCATCTGAAAGACCTACTCTGTTTTTGTCACATAGTATCCAACTATCTTTGCTATAAGTAGTCTTTTTGTGAAAGTGTAAAGTCTGGTGTGAACACACTGGGGCGCATTCGGTTCGGTGCAAGGCGGGCGGGTTTGCTTTTATATTTTTTCACAGCCCTTTTTTATTGGCGAGCGTTTTCAGTTATTGATCATCTTAAAATAAGTACGTACTGTTGTTTCTGTATAGGTATCTAACTATCTGGGATATTTTATGAAGTTCCACGTTCTGTTTTGTTGTTTGACTTTTGGTTCAGCACACTGCACTAATTGCTTGTTTTGGTGCCTAGGTATCTGGACAATATGATATTATCATGCTGCCTCATCTGCTCTGTACCATGATCCTGTATGGGTAGCCATTCCCTTTTTATCAAGATAATTGGGTAAGGCGATGACCGTGTCCTCCTATTCTTTGACAGATGCAACTTCTCACCCTTTTCAGTGACCATCTCCATTCCAAACGTCAAAACACAGAATGACCAGGTCCCCAACGGAACTTTCAACTCCAACAAGCTTGTCCAGGATGGGTTGATATCCCTGTTTCCTTCCTTCCCGTTCATTATAGTAAACGCGAAGGAGCTGGTGGCCTCCTCTGCTTTCTCGTCACCTGGCATGGATGGTCTGCTCTCGCCTGTGATGATGGTACAACCATGTTGAAGCCGTTAGGTTCCTTCTATTTGATTACGGGGTATTTATGTATTGTAATTGTACAGACTCTGCAACAACGGTCTTCTCCTCCCACATGACAGCTGGGTCAATGAGCTGGATCCAGATTCACCCGCCCGCCTCCCTCCCCACCTGGGTTTTGCCAGTCCTGGATATATGGTATGAATATACAGCGTACAACTTGAACCAAACAGACAAAGCTTCTTGTCTGTATTTCCTGTAATTCCATTTTGCTCTACTCTCATTCCACGTTGGATGTCAGGCGTGCTAGGAACATGACAGCAGAATGGCATGTCTTTCGGCTTTGATGTCGGTTTCAGTTTTGTACAGAGAACAAAAGAAATGGGCGAGATATTCGTTCGTTATTGTTTTTCTTTATATTAGACGTCCTAGAATCCCCTCGCCTCGAACCACTGCCTGACTTCGTCGACGTATTGGCCCTGTTTATCATGGAAGCAAAGAGCGAGTCAGTTACCGATCATGTTTCGACAATGGAGAAAAGAAGAAGAAAAAAAACATACCTCAACCTCTACATGGTTAGTAGGCGCCTTGACGCGAACCTTTTTTCTATCCAGCCCAAGGTCCTCGGCAAGCCATTGGGCCAGCACAGTCCTGTCGCCTTCGAGTTTGCGGATCAGGGTGAGTTTCTTGTTGCCGCCGCGCTTGGACTCGAGGTAGATGGGCAGATTGAGGGATGCTGTGCGGCTGATTACGAATGGTGGGGGGCCTCTTGGTAGGGGTTCTGCTTGTGCTGGTTCTGGTTGAGATTCTGCTGCTGGCGTCTGTGCTTCTCCGCGCTCGGCTGCGAGTTGTTCTCTCAAGGCGAGAAATTTCTTCTTGGGGAGGCGGTGCTTGTTGATCGTTGATTTTGGGCGGAGTTGTTGATGTATTATTGAGATTGGTTGGGGCTTTGGGAGGATAGATTTGAGTTGTTGCAAAGGCAGAGCCGCCCTGCTGAGGTTCGTCGGGCGAAGCATTGTTGGTGAGTGTTGGCGAGAGTTGAGTTGTGGTGTAGAGAATTTGACGATCGCGGTACTATCCCCGGAGCTCGAACTGTCGGGACGCTGGCTCCTGTCGTCGACTCGTCTGAACCAAAGTCTTGGCAACCAAAATTCATGGTTCCCGGCCCGGCAGAATCATTCACCGCCTAACGAACCGGGCAGCCACGAGCCACACCAGCCTGAAACTTAAAGTGGGCCCGCTTGTCCCCAGTCTGCGGTTGCGTGTGGCTGTGTTTTTCGCCCGCTTTTCGCACTTTCACCAATTTTTGACCCCACCAAGAATTGTGTCTGGGTTTGAGCATCCTCACGAGAATTGGGCGATCAAAGTCAGCGCAACGCCCCGTCGGTCTTCCTCTCCCTTACCCACGACATACCAGACAATACCGCAAATATGGCGTCCGCATCAGAATACGACCTCATGCTCAAGCTCGCGCCGCATCTCGACCGGCACATGATCTTTCCCCTTCTCGAATTCAGCGCCAGCCAGCTTGTCGACGAAGAGACGGAGGAGGTCACGGACGAGGCCAAGTTCCGCGAGATCACAGAGGCCAAATATGCGCTCCTCAAAAGAACCAACATGACGGATTACGTCGCCAAACTGTACAAGGAGATTCACGGATCGAAGGACGCCCCCGCCGAGTTCGCGGACAAGAAGCAAAAAGTCTTTAACCAGTTAGAATTGTACGAGCAACAAACGGGCGTCATTTCGGAGCTGCTGCAGCGGGAGGACGTCATTGCCAATCTTCGAAGCGACAAAGTGGCCAACTTGGAGTTTCTCAAAAAGGACCACGGGGTGAGTTGAGACGGCAGTTCGCAATGGAAGGACAGCACTGACAAGTGTGGAATCACAGGTGACGATGGAAATGGTCAACGCTCTCTATGATTACGGCCAACTCCAGTTCAACTGCGGTAGTTACGACGATGCATCCGAAACGCTCTACAGATTCCGCGTCCTCTCCACCGACAACGACAAGGTTGCCTATGCGACATGGGGTCGGCTCGCCTGCGAGATTCTGGGAATGCACTGGGACACCGTCTTGGAGGAGCTGCAAAAGGTGCGCGAGAGCATCGACGCCAAGCTGGCCAACAACCCATTGGCACAGCTTCAGCAGCGCACATCGCTCGTCCACTGGGCGCTCTTCCCTCTATTCAACGCCGAAAAAGCCCGTGAGACCATCCTCGAGCTTTTCTTCAACGCTGGCTACATCAACACCATCCAGGCCAACTGCCCCTGGATCCTCCGTTACCTCACAGTCGCCGTCATCACGAACCGGGGTCGTGCGAGAAACGCGGGCATCCAGCAGAAGCAGATGAAGGATATTGTCCGCATCGTCAAGCAGGAGGCATACGAGTACCAGGACCCCATCACTCGCTTCGTCCAGGCTCTCTGCACCGACTTTGACTTTGAGGAGGCCCAGCGCCAGCTCGTCATCGCCGAGGAGGTACTCCGCAGCGATTTCTTCCTTGTCGCCCACGCCGACGACTTTGTCGACTCTGCTCGCCATCTTATCTTCGAGAGCTACTGCAAGATTCATGCCCGTATTTCGCTCAAGGACCTGAGCGATCGGTTGGGCCTCAACAAGGAGGATGCCGAGAAGTGGATCGTCAACCTCATCCGCGACACCAGGTTGGATGCGAAGATTGACTCTAAGGAAGGCACAGTCGTGATGAACCATCCCCCCAGCTCGGTATATCAACAAGTCATCGAACGGACTAAGGGCGGTTTCTTCCGGACGCAGGTCCTCAGTGCGGCCGTCGCTAGGTAGGACGACGCGTGGCTGCCAGGGAAGGAAGGAGCTGAGTAAAAAGGCCGCAGATAAGGGGTTCTAGCTCGATTTTGCTCGATAGGGAGTAACTCGGCGTTTATAGATTTATCAGCGGGCTCACGAAATCAATAATTTTACCAAACAATGGTGTCTCTTCAATGCAAACGTGTATATCGACATCCAGTTGATGCCTTATAGAGAATGAGTATATGTATTTGAATCTAGTTTCCGAGTCATGGGCCTTCTAAGCTTATGTTTTACGCCTACTATTACTTCCTCTTTACTCGTCAGTTGGCCCCCACTGCGTTTTCTGAACCGACTCTCGGCTTCGCGAACGCGAAAAAGAGAGTCGGTTCCCCAACCCCCTTGGCTCAACCGACGAGTATATTTATAATCTCTCTAAGGCGTCTAAGAGAATAACTCTAGCGTGGGAAAGGATTATCAAAGGCGTATGATGCATATTCACTTTCATTCTTGACTCAGTTAGGCCAATAAAGTTTGACATGAGGTTTACACCGGACGGTATTCCGCGGTAAAGACCTGATCGGGGCCTTGCTCGCGACTCTAAAGTGCTTTAATAAGCTTATGAAGTGTCTAACCCGAACCGTAGAGAAGAGTTTCGAGCACCGGCCATGGCCAGGGCCATCAACATGGCACCTCCAAATGGTTGCTAGGGGCTGAGCTCGTTGGGTCTTAGACTCTTAGTGGAAGCTTTCGCTTGCCCTAATTCTATCTCATCTTCAAGACGCAGAAAGACAGGGATTTAGGGAAAATTCTACTTGGAAACTACCAGCTGTCGTCAAATCTCCCGACAATTAAAGGGGCCAGCTCTTTTCGCTAGAATCTTGGCCCTCTCACTCTGAACGTCTCGGACCACAACTTTCATCTCCAGAGACGGATCAATTACCAATACTCCAAGTAAACAAACAAGGCTATCAAGATGAACCCTCGCACCCCGGTCAACCTCCCTGCCACAAACCGAGCTGGGAACTCAGCAATCCTCGCCGGCTTCGAGTTTGAATTCCTCATCGCCCACAACGACGAAGGCTGGCAACGCATCGATTACCACCCCTATGACACCCGGCGGTTCCTATCCCGCCCAGACACGCTCGCCCAGACTAGCTCCCAGAGTATCGGAATGGCATCACATTTATCGAAAGGACCCGCTCCTCGCCCTACAGCAAACTCCTAGAGAAAGTCGAGGATGTCATCCGCGAGCATGCCGGTCTGGTATATACAGCAGCGACGATACCGACTACACCATGCCGCATTAGGAATGAAAATCCCATATTCTCTTATTTATATCCATGGTCCCTATTATCTCTTCATCAAGCTAATCATTATCTGGCGGACTCTATATCACATTGTAGTGCTAAATATGCATTTATTCAGGAATCGGCGCTTCCTCAGCCGGGACGCCCGCCTTCCAGTGATACTTGGCAGCCGCATGTTCGTCAAGGGGATACTTCTGACCGGGCTTGCCATAAAAGTTCTCCCGATAGGTACCCCCGGGGGCAGCATAGTCATCCCAGAACAGCCCTCGTTTGCGAAGCTCAGGCAGCAACAGGTCGATGATGTCTTTGAATGACTGCGGGAAGACGGTATATGTCTGTTTCATACACAGCGAGCCAGGTCAGTAAGCCATTCAACGGTTCCGAGGTTACCAGCAATCGTGAGCCTGGCTGAACCTGGGGAGGGATGGATAGAATGAGTGACAGAAAGAAAGAACCTACAAAGTTGAACCCATCAACATCAGCCTCCTCAACCCATGCCTCGAGCCCATCCGCCACTTGCTCCGGCGTGCCGATCAAGACAGGCCCGTTACCGCCGATACTGATATGTTCCGCGACAGTATGTTTCGTCCACTTGGAAAAGTTCTTGGGCGAGAACCTCGCATATGCTTGGACCGTTGACCTAATTACCACCCCAATCAATGCCCATCGTCAGTTCGTTCCCTCAAAGCCTTCCCTTCTGCGCAAACTTGAAAAAAGAATGGAACTGAAGCTCACATACCGAACAGCGTTACTCTCCACCTCCCTCAGTTCCTCCTCATCCCCATACTTGTCCAAATCAACCCCCGTCCAGCCCCCAAACAACGCCAACGCGCCCTCAGTCGACGCATACGATTTGTACTCTTCCCACTTGGCTCTTGCTTCATCTTCAGTCTTGCCCAGTACGGCAGTAACAAGCGCCAAAACCTTGATATTGGCCGCTCCATCCCTTCCAAATTTCTCCTTCGCAAGCTGTCTGACCTCGGCAATGTTACTTTTCACTACCGAGGGCGAATGGGCAGATACAAAGATTGCCTCGGCATGCTGAGCGGCGAATTGTTTGCCCGATTTTGAAGTTCCAGCCTGGAGGATCAAGGGCGTGCGCTGGGGGGATGGTTGTGTGATGGACGGCCCTGGGACGTTGAAGAATTTGCCGGTGTGGTTGATTTCTCGGACTAGTTGGGGGGAGGTATAGATCTTTGAGGAGCGGTCGAGCTGGACTGCGTCGTCGCGCCAGGAGGATTGCAGGAGTTTGTAGATTACCGTCATGTATTCCTCTGCTTGGGCGTAGCGGTCGTCGTGCTGTTTAAGGGTCAGGAAAGGGGCGGGTTAGAGGAATTGGAAGGGAAGGGAAGGGAAAGGGGCCAAGACTTACGGCGAGCTGTTCCTTTCTGCCTAGGTTTCGGGCTGCTGAGTCTAGGTAGCTTGTTACGACCTGGACGGATGGATGTTAGTCCCGAGGCAGGAGGACGCTGAAGCATGGTTTGGTTTGCTTCTACGTACATTCCAGCCAAGTCTGATGCACGTCGCTGTTAGCCGTGATTGCCAAGATGTATCTGGGAGAGCGTTTGCAGACCAACTGACCTTCCCTTGGTGAGATGATCAACAGTTGCAAGTCTCCGGGCGAGATGGTATGGTTGCTCATATGTGGTTGATACTGTGACGCCGAATCCAATGCTCCTGGTGGCAGCGGCCATGGCAGGAACGACAGCCAGGGGCTCGTTGACGGGCCATTGTGTCCCGGTAGCAACTGCTGGATCAAGAGATTTCTTGTAGACGTCATAGCCCCCTATCGCGCAGTCAGCACTTCATGTCTGTCCATGGTCGTGGAGAGTCACTCACCCAATACATCAGCAATAAAGATGCCGTGGAATTTAGCATCCTCGAGCAGCTTGGCCAAGTCAACCCAGTGGTCAATCTCGTTGAAGCGATGAGATTGATCATCGGGATGCTTCCATAGCCCTGGGGCCTGATGGCCGCTGCCTGGTACAGTTCATTGTGTGAGTAAACGAGACACTACTGGAATTCTCTTTCCAGCTTAGATGTAAACATACACATCATGACAAAGGCATTGATAATGAGGCTCTTCTTGGCCTTGGGCTGGCTTTCCTCAGCTGTCATGTTGAGCACGCGGGGTGAACTGTGGGATTGACGTAACGAGTATAGACCGAGTCAAGGACGGAAGATAATCGGACCACTTTCCAAAGACAAAGGCAGATATTGAGACAGAGAGTACACCGAAAGCAATCAACTACAGGGTTCTATCTGGATATAACTACACGTGGGCCTGGTGGCTTGCATCTGCATACGTGTTGGTCATCAAGTAGCATCGCCATCCTGTATATGAGCCATGGGTGACTGGGTGTGAAAGTGACTTTGGCACTGAGAGTTGCTCAATGGGTGTTTTGACTGACGCAATCGATTGGACTCGATGTACCCGCTCAATCGGACCCTACCCGTTGATGGGCGATCTGATAACGGGCCGCGGATTCGGGGGTGGATACAAGTTGCGATCTGGGAATGGTCGATGGCGTGATTCGCGTGTGGATGATGCTCATCACGACAAGACGTACTAAAGAGCCATCGGAACCAACTACGGAGCTTTCTCGGGAACTTGATAATAAAAAAGACTCCAGTTGTCATTTACAAGACTAGATGATGTTGCAATTGAGCCGTAATTGTTGTTCAAGAGCCAGTTGTGTGGGGGACGAACCTACTCAACCTAAGCCTTAGGGTAGGTTCTTCATGATCCATCTTTGTTGACTAGTCTTGACAGACTCTAGTAGCCATGCGAGCAGCAATGAGTCGAACCGAGCTTTGGATGGCGCAATCGATCTGCGCTGTACCTGATTGAACAAGACGGCTCAGGAAAAGACAAAGAATTGTCAACATAACTGGGGACAATCGACCCCTGTCAGTGCTCTAATCCCAAGGTACTCGCACACACTCATAAGAGCTTGCTTTAATAACATGAATCCATTGTTTCAACGACTTTGTGTGTTGTCCTGATTCCCCTGATAACGGTCCTGTCACTGCATACCCCTTTTCGGCTACAGTCACCATGCCTTCCTTTTTACGACGCATATCGTTTCCCAGAGCCCGGAAGACGCCATCCACGACGGATGAGCAGTCCGAGGTAATACTGGAAACAAAACTCAAAACCCATGAGGAGCAGCATGAAGATGAGCCATTACCACTTCCGACACCAGACACGCAAAGGGTCCTCTTGTTGCATGCCGCCAAACAACCATATCAGTTAACAGAGAAATATGCAGTCCCTGCAGTACAAGGGCATCACGAGGTGTTGGTCAGGACGCAAGCCATTGGCCTCAACCCGATCGACTGGAAGGCCCCTGACTTCAACTTTGCCATCCCGGAACTGCCGTACATTTCGGGCCGAGAGCTTGCCGGCGAGGTTGTCCAGAAGCCAAACAGCTCATCACGGTTAAAGGCCAGGGACAGGGTATGTTCTCGACATCTGAACTTGGCCCCATCACCGCCATCCTCGACTAACAAATGCATAGGTCCTCGTCATATCAACAGACTACCGCGACCTCCGCAAAGCAGCATACCAAGAGTACGTGGTCGCCTTTGACTACAACACAGTCCGCCTACCACCGAGCCTATCGGTAGAAGAAGGCTCAACCCTCGGAGTGGCCTTTGTCGCGGCCGTCTTGTCCTTGGGCGTCTGCATGGGCGTTGACTTTTCTCATGTCCTCGACGGCCCGGATCTCCTGACCATCCTCCGTAACATTGACCCGGAGAGCATCCCCGCCGACGTGAGACAAGAAAGTCTCGAAGGCATCCAAGACCATGAGAGAGCAGGGCCAGGTGACTGGCTTGCAATCTGGGGTGGTAAGTCTCTCCATTTTCCCCCTACCCTCTCAGCTGGTCCCTAACATGTGCTCCCAATGGTAGGATCATCGACCTCGGCAAACCTAACAATCCAACTGGCCAAACTCGCCGGCCTAAAAACAATCTCCATCGTCAACAAAGCCAAGCACGGTCTGCGTCTTTCAAACCACGAGGTAATCAAGACAGACCTCCTAGTAGACAGCCATGATCCCTCCCGAGCAGTCGAGATCATCCGCTCCAATCTCCAGGGTAAACTCCGTTTCGGGATCGACACCGTCGGTCGCGAGTCTTCGACTTCTCTCCTCCAAGCTTTGACTCCCACCCCGTCTGGATCCGGCGGCTCCAAGGTCGGTGGCGGCCCTAGTGATAGTCCACCATCACCGCCCTCCACCCCGCACGAAAGCTCCGTCTCCAACTCAAGAGCCAGTTCCGTCTCCGACTCTGAACCGAATCTAAAGTCCCATCTGATAGGGCTCACCGGGCTACCAAAACAGACAGCCCCAAAGGGAACAAAATTCCACACAGTGCCGATTAAATTGTTCCACGAGGTCCCTGCCGTGGGCGATGTTTTGGTTCGCTGGTTTGAGAGGCTGCTTGAGAAGGGATTGGTATCCCCGCCTGAGATTATTGATGTCGAGCAGGGCTTGGAGAGCGTTAATGCCGGACTGGATCGTATGCGGAGGGGCGAGATTAGTGGTGGGAAGTTGGTGGTGAGGGTTGCTTAGACTTGTAATCTGTACAAGTAAGAAAATGGACTTTGCATTCTTAAGTAAATCTTGACGGTGACACTTGGAGTCTGTTCAAAAGCAAGAGGAAGAGAAAGGATATGTCAAAATGGGACCGTTCGAGATATGAAAACTTCTTGTATATACTTGGTAGCAGAGAGACTGGAATTACATGTGTGTGGACATGTGGATACTCAGATGGTTGGCGAGCGACTATTAACATTGACACTTGATATCATGAGAAAATCAGACCAAATGAGATTTATATACCCTGCTCTCATTACTTCTAATAAATGAATTCGGAATGCTTGGCTGCGTGTATGGTGTTATTGGTTAGCACGGGATCTAGACGGTTCCGAAAACAAGCAACACTGTAGGTCCGCTCTGACCGGCCTTGGGGAGGGTTGGGTTCGATTCCTAGCACGAGCGGGAAGTTTGAACGCTTCGATGTAGAAACTTTGGTTTCGTGAGGCGTATGGTATCCATGGGATGTCGAAGATTCAGGTTCAAGTGCACAAAGCCAAGTTGGAAGAATTCACGAGAAGAAGAGGTTTTTTTTGGTTGGGTTTATTTGCAACTCTCTGGGCAATACAGTCATACAAAGTCAAATTCGGCGGTTTGGTCCGGTTATGCTAACAATCCCGCTTTTCGCTACCTTCCATTGTCATCGGCGTCATTGGCATGCCGGACAAAGACAGTCCGTTAGCGGGCCGCTTCGAGCATCCCGACTTCTGCACGGGTGGAGCTTCTCAAAGCACGACAACCTCCCCGCCATGGCGCAATCCAACATCATCTCACATCACTTTTAACTTCACTCGAATTGACTTCTTGCTAGTTTTTAGGCTGTACGCCTTTACGGAGACAATACGAAAGCCATCCTCCAATCACATGTGACCCCTGCAAGGTGCAACTTTATCTGTGGTTCACCAAGCACGTCAAGTCACAGCATCATAACACCATCCGCGGGGCTGATGACTTGTTATCGGACGCTGAGCATTCACTCCGACTTGCTGTATCCGTGTCACTGTCTTGGACCGAGTTGACCAGTAGATCGGCAAGCTGGTCGACGACGTGATTGAGCCAAGAGACTTTGAGGGACCTTGATGGACCTTGATGGGTTCAGTATCCGACAAGCCCGTTTGTACACAAGTTGAAGTAGATATCAACAGACTGACATCAATGGACTTTGACGTTTCATTGCAGGCTTGATGTCAACATGCTCTGATTGATTAACTCTGGACTTGCTGCACTTGTGTTCCCTCCCGTTACCCTTCTCTTCCCTTTGTGAGCTTGTCTTTGTCTTTTCAGTATCATTATTCGCGGTGTTCAATATTCATATCGAGAATGTCTTCAATAATCCATGCATCAGTAGCTGAGGCTCAACCAATACTGGCCGAAAAGCTGGAACAGCTCGCCATCTCCGAAGATGCATTGCCTAGCAGTCCCCCATCGACTGCGAGCGAGGACGATTCAAACACATCGTCTGACGTTTCAACCGAGCCTCTAGCGGAGGATGACACTATTCCTCCCGCGGTGGAGGACACAGGGCCAACATCTGTGCCCCAAAAGATATCGTCATATCCACAGTCTCGCATCACCCTCATCGACAGGTTCATTGACCAGCCACGAGAACTGCGGGTGGCCGTCATCGGCGGTGGTCTGTCTGGTATCCTCGCTGGGGTGATGCTGCCGGCCAAGGTGCCCAACCTCAATCTCACCATCTACGAGAAGAACCATGACTTTGTGAGCTGCCCCTTTCGGCCTCAAAAACATCCAACACATCAAATGCTAACATCAACCCTTCTTAGGGAGGAACTTGGCTTGAAAATGTCTACCCCGGCGTGCGGTGTGACATTCCCTCCCACGTCTACCAGTCCACCTTTGCACCCAAGACCGACTGGAGCGACCAGTTCGCGCCAGGGGCTGAGATCAGGGACTATTGGCAATCGGTAGCTCGCAAATACGACGTCTATCAATACGCCCGCTTTCACCACAAGGTCACCAATCTCGGCTGGGACACCACAGAGTCGGCCTGGAAAGTCACAGTGACCAACACCCAAACCGGCGAGACAACGACCGAAATCGCCGACTTTGTCCTAACCGCCATAGGCCGCTTCAACGCCTGGAAACTCCCCGATTACCCCGGCCTCTCCGACTACAAAGGTGTCCTCCGCCACGCATCAAACTGGAACTCAGACTTTGACCCAGCAGGCAAGAAGGTCGCCGTCATAGGCAACGGCGCAAGCGGGATCCAACTCGTTGCAAACCTTCAAAGGGTCGTATCCCACCTAGACCACTACGCCCGCAACAAGACCTGGATCGCAGCCAGCTGGGCCGGCGACGAGCGTACACTTGAGCCCCAACCTTACACCGAAGAACAAAAGCAACTCTTCTCCACCGACCCCGAAGCTTACCTCGCCTTCAGGAAAGACCTCGAAGACAAGTACTGGCGCCGCTTTTCCTCCTTCTTCCGCGGCTCAAAAGAGAACCTGGAGCTCCGTGAAAAGTTCACCGACATCATGCGCCAACGACTGCATAAAAAGCCCGAGCTGCTGGAACAGCTCGTCCCAGACTTTTCCCCCAACTGCCGCCGTCTAACTCCCGGACCTGGCTATCTCGAAGCCATAAGCGAGCCCAATGTCTCCTACATCACCACGCCAATCGCCAAATTCACCGAGACAGGTATCCAAACCATTGACGGGGAGCATCGCCCCGTAGACGCAATATTCTGCGCAACGGGGGCAATAGGCAACATGCTCCCGCCCTTCGCCATCATCAACAGCCAAGGAACCGACCTGCGTGATATCTGGGATCCGTCAAAGGCAGCAGCAGACCCGACAACGCAAGAATCCTCCTCCTCTCACTCTGTGGTGAACAAAGGATACCCATACACATACCTCGGCCTCGCCACCCCTCGATATCCCAACCTCCTCTTCCTCAGCGGGCCCCATGGCACAGGCGCCTCAGGAACAGTACCCCACGCTGTAGAAACCCAACTAACCTATTTCGCCAAACTCCTACGAAAAGTCTCGCGCGAAGGAATCGCCACCATCTCCCCGTCAAAGGACGCAACAGATGACTTTGTCGAATACTCGGACGCTTTCTTTTCCAAAACAGTCTTGTCAGACCCGTGCTCGAGCTGGTATAACGGGGGACGAAAAGGTAACAGAGTAACCGGGATTTGGCCTGGTAGCGCGGGGCATGTCACCGCCGTTAGACGGGAGCCGAGGTGGGAGGATTGGGAATACAGTTACCTGGGGGATAAACTTGATGGGAAAGTGAATAGGTTTCAGTTCTTCTTTGGGAGTGGGTGGACTAGCAAGGAGGCTGAGGAGGGGAGTGACATGACGGGGTATTTGAAGTTGCAGGCGCATCCTGCGTTTGAGGGGACGACAGGGAAGCAAGTCAAGGGAGGAGGAGTGGATGTTAGGGATTTGCATGAGCAATGGTGGGATTTACCTGGTTATCGTGGCTGAGGAGGAGGACTCGGATGGCGAGGACGGCGAGGACGGACAGGGAATTTGGATTAGAGTGAAATTATTGTGGTTAACATATACGCTTGTCTACTAGTATATGGGACTGGAGTGCCCACGGACACAAGGATATCATATTTGTCGGCTTCGACACGAGCTTGAATCAAGATTAAATGAATAATATCATCTGGGTCGCAAGTTCTCAACCGGACGGTGCAATGTTAAGATAATAGGTTTCGATCTTGAAATTTTTGGCCCATCTGGCTGTAGAATCGCCAGGCTGCTGATGTCTTCCTTGTCATCTACAATACATATCTATCTCCTGATCTCTAGGATTGCCCTCGGAGTGTACTCTCTCGTAGGGGAGGACCTTGGTTGCTGGGTATGCCGGTATGCTTAGGGGACGAGCCCTAGTTTGTCAGCAAAGTCTAGAATCCTCGATAAAGAGTCAAAAGCTGCAGGTATAAAGCTCTTCAAACAGTCACGGGGGTTGTTTCTCCGCCTAAAGATTGCCCTAGCTTTCGCAGCGGCCATGGGTCTGTCATATTCAGGTTTTAACGTGCATAATAAGGTCCTGCCCTGCATCACAAGGACTTTGGTTCGGCCTAACTGGGCTGAAACCAACGGAGAAACTTACTTGGTTATCCATGGTAAAGCCTTGCGGGTATGTCTGTCTTTTGTTCCGGTCACTAATGACGATGTACATAGGGTAGGACAGAGGCACCAACACACATACACACCAGAGTAGAAGGCCCGACCAACCGGAGTGCTTAAATACTCAAGCCGGAAGATATGACCGGATATTCCTCGGCTCAGTCATGCGCTTGATGGTTCTTTCGTAAGTACATGCGGATGCACTACAAAACAACCATATGATCCTCAGGTACCAAGAACGGATGCATGGACTTTCGTTATGATCATTGATATCTGTTTATCGCTGCTGCAACAAAGGTAATGAAGCACATCTCCAACTTGGCAGCAGTCAATATCTAGTTGCACCTTTACATCATGCGCGGTCCTATTGTATTCCAAAATCCTTTAAACTGACCAAATAGACAAGGAGTCCAAGAAGGACCATCCCTCCACCACGCTTATCATCGCTCCTTTCAAGGATGGTTACCGAACACCGTCACCGTCACCATCTCACTCCACCACGACCATACATGATACACCGAAAGATATACCATGAATGGAGCCAAAAGTTGGAAGTGGTAGGTGCATATCCCGCACGCAGGGGTAAACGCAAGTGCAAGGCGGGACCACTGAACGAGCATGGACGGACATGATATAAACAGTTGGAAAAGAAATCACGCACGTGGGAGAGTTCTGCCTTCCCGTCCAGTCCATGAATGTTCCTCCCTAACCGGTGTGTCCAGGGCACAGCTGCTTTGATCGGAATTCCGCCAAGACAATACATACATCCGCACAGCCGCGCCTCGAGATTCGGGACCCCTGGTTCAAGCGGTAGCATACATGGCTAGTGTGCGGCGCAAAATACCATTTTGCAGGCAACATGTGGTGAATATGGAAGCTGCTGAGGCTTTGACCCTTTCTTTCGCTTGCTGACAGTGGGATGACACACCACACACCACACGTTCAGAAAGAGAGAAGGAGCGTGTGCCATTTTCTGGTCACGTTTATTCACTCCGGGTTCTTTCGTTTTGTAGCTCACTGGCAGTCTACGTCTCTGCCCGCCAGCTTTCGCAAACTACTACTCTAAACATTGCACACCCAAACCTTGCTGTCTTGATTGACCGAGGCAATGAAGGCCCTCGCAGAAGTCAACTTCCTTGGAAGGTCTAGACATTAAGTGACCATGCTGTCCTTCAAGTCTTGCTACACATTCAGGCCCATGGCTCGCGACTGGATTAAAAGCACGCCGCTCGCCAGCGGCGAAGACATTGATGTCAAAAAGCTATAAGGGATGACCCAAAAGTCATGCATATCCGTGACTGTACAACCGCCCCAGATCCAGGAGACCAGAGAGAGTTCTTACGCCAAGAAGAATTGACATTCTCCATACATATTGATTATTGACTTCTCTGCCTCAGCCTCTTCTTGATCTGAGATTATATGTATCAAGGTAGACAATAATAAGAGCTTCTACAAGTAAACAAGAGCTGAAATCGGGACGAACGACTATCCCTCACCACTCGATGCAAGATGTATTTCTCGTCACGGTCCGACCCATGTACCGTAAAAGTTAGGCAGGTAGCGTCCTACAACCTAAGGTATGGACAAAACACCGTGCTCCTAGAGGATAAGTATATACAGTATCTAAATAAACTTCACCCGACGTATGCATCTCGGCAGATGATTGCGGAGCCGAATACTCGTATTTGGAAACAAGAGGGAGGGCCTCGTTGCTATTATCGTTAGTATCCGCTACATAGGTCCACTAGCAGCGTCTCTTTGCTTTTTCTTGCCTTGTCTTGGTAGTTTTATTAGATGTGGGTCTCTCACTTGTTCTTAACGTTATTTCTACAGCTATGAGCAATCAAGCCACTACTTGGATTTATACACATAGGTAGGGTTTCCCAGGAGAGGCACTTGCTGGTACTTTAGTAGTGGTAACATGCTTGTCACTGAGTTCATCATGATGAGCACGGCGAAACTTACAGCTTGACCCTCCTCTCCGGATCCAAGCAGCCGGCGTTGTTGACTGGACCCGTAACAGTGGGCTAGACAACCACGATGTGAATTCCTACATTTTGTGGACTGCGCGAGACGATTGTTGGGGGTCTGTGATGATGATTTAGTTTTCCGCTCATCAGCCAGCTAGGACAGAAAGACTGCATGTATCACGCCGGTGTTGAGCTGTATCACAACCGCGATGGTGGCAATGTGAACTGGTAGGTATGAATGATTCCTCATCGATCGCCCTGGCATCCTGGATAGTCCATCCTAGGCATGCCTCATGTGTGTGAATGTGATGATGACTCCTTTCCAAGCGAGCGTATCTGGGCATCACATCCTGCTGAGATTCAGATGCAGCTTCGACTTCGTGAGCGAGTTAGTTTCATGACTCGTAGGATGGCAAGCTATCCCATCGTTCGAGTTCAGCTCCTTGCTCCTCTCCCTGGCTGCTCAGTGCCAGTGGAGATAGGATCTCCAAGTCAATGATCATCTCTTGAGCCTTTCCACTGCATCATTATTAGCAGTTCATCGCCTATTAAGATCAAGTCACCCCACGGAATCCTAGCGCCTTTGACTTTGGGGGCCAGGCCGCCAGGGGGGAAAGGGGAAAGCAATAAGAAGGAAGAGCTAAATAAATCGGCTAGGGAGCCGCAGCATCGTGTACATGTACCCCAGATCACATAGCCGTGATATCTGCGTACTTGTGCAGAATTCAGGTGAGGTCACGATGGGCCACCGTTCTGCAGGAAGGGGGCAGGCGAAATAAGAAATCCAGCCGGTTGACGCCTACTATTATGAAGTGGAAAGCAAGCCCCGTGTAGAAAGTTTGATTACCCGGGATTTAGTGCTGTTCTTACCGGGTAGAGAAGACACCCTTGGGCAGGAGTGTGTTCTCGCTGAGATTAATCTGGGGGCGGGACGATGCGAAGCTAATGCCGCCTGCAAGAACGGCTTCATCAAAATCATGAAAGAAAAAAACAGCTACGCGGACGGGCGGGAGGACGGGAAGAGAAGAACGGGGCGGGATGTGGTACGTGTTTTTTCCCGGTTCCTGGGAGTGTTGATGTTACGGCACGATGTGCGGTACTTTAACCTGGAAACACGGTCGTTTGATGGCGACAGATATTACCGAGTCTTGGAAAGTGGCTTCTTCCCCTGTGCCCCGAGTTCTTGCAGGCTGGTCAAGAAAAGAAAAACATGATCATTGCCCGCATGTAGACTAGATGATGAGGGAAATGTTTCGAGGCTTGACGAGCCCAGCCTATTGGATTCCTCGTACGATGCCGCGAAGAATCGGGAAACGAGAATTCCACATCAGACATTACCATTATTGCCAAGTCGGGGACCATACTAGCCAGCGGGACGGCCCAGAGTTGGCGTTGAGTATCTGATTTTGAGCCTATAGGGTGGTGTTCCCATTTCGGGATTGGGGGTGGAAGAAAGCCTCGCCCTGCTTGTCAGGTAGAGATGGTGTAGTGTTGTGTAATCATTTGAACATATGGAGAAACTAATACCGATATGCATCCGGATGGGTGTGCCTATCCACAGAGTAAACGTAAGTAACCTGGTATCTGGGCTTGGTATTGGACGAGTGTCACAAGTCCCGGCTGTCCTGGATGGCTGGGGAATGCAAGGAGCTTTGGCGCTGATGCCCTAGTTCAGGCCCCAGGGGACTGGAAATCAGAAGGCCACTAGTACTGACGGGCCGGAGGCAAAGCACAGTAGGAAGCAGGAACATGGACAGATGGACCGTAAAGTGTTAGTAGTCGCTTGGGGTCATGGAAGATGTCATTATTCCCAAATCTGAGAGAAAAAAAACCACAATTTTGTCGGTGAAGAACTCGCTCGTTGTTATCAGGACTACGGACACGAGAATGGTCAAAAGTCGAATACTTGACCAAGTCGGTTTAAACTCGGCCGGCATATCCATGGTTTCGGGCTCAAACATCCGATAAACGGGACCGATTCCCGTGTCTTGGCCCAGGGCCAAGAGAGTCAGCGACCAAATGTGAACTGTAGCGTTGTATCGCGGTCCTCAGCCCTCCATCACAGAGTGGTGTGTGGGCACTAAGAGGCAGAGGGGGTGGTCTTGCAGCAACGCTAAACGTAGGTGAAGAAAGGAAATGGCCATCCAGTTTCAGCGAGAGACCAGCACGAACTGTGCTTGCTGTAAGATGTGTGCAGGTCGCACAACGCCGGCAGTCGCTTGGTAAACTCTGGTTAGATACACTAGTTGTAATTGACTGCTCCCGTCAGTAGTCCTCGTACAAGTTAGCACATGTCCAAGCCTCTCTCGCCCTCTCATTCTTGCGCATATCTAGTGAATGAGGAAAAGA
Source organism: Rhypophila decipiens (assembly GCA_033297075.1). NCBI lineage: Eukaryota > Fungi > Ascomycota > Sordariomycetes > Sordariales > Naviculisporaceae > Rhypophila > Rhypophila decipiens. Next base: position 62,214 of record MU858163.1, read on the forward strand.
TGAACCACTCAGCTGGATACCGCCCCAAGAGGGAAGCCCTGGGCTAATGGTAGCATCACATGTGTAGTACTGGGGGCGATGGATGCGGGCTTTCGTCTATCAGCGGGAATAGTAATACCAAGACTGCCGTAATGGAATCCTTCAAACTGTACATGCGTACGGGTTACTGGATTGTACTGTAGTCGAGCGCTTTGCCCAAGGCAGGGTAGGGGCTGTTGGCGCTGCTGACGTGCATTCGGCAACATCGAGAATCGTGACTGGCCTCCCCGGGGAATCATCTCCCTTCCGTGCCGAGATCGTAGTGAACTCATGATATATGACAGAATCCTTTGTCCTTATTGGTGCAGCTTGTTCCCCGTGGAAAACGAGAACAAGGGTCTGATCAATTCGAGAACCTTGGACGCGGCATTTTCTTGGCCTGTCTCGCAAGCTTTTTCAACTGTTTGCCTGACATGGGGATCACCCCGCCTTTTCGTGAGAGGGCATCAACATCGACAGGGACCTGGAATTGTGATATCCGGACCGCAGAGAGCTGGGAATAACTTTCGTATAATTTTTACATGCGATTGCCGTTAATCGTCATACCGCAACGGCATGTGGCTTGGATTTGTTTCGGTAGCAGTGTGCGACCTGTGCCGGGTAGCGACAGGATCCAGAGATATCAAGGAAGGACAGAATCTGGCGACTGGTTGCGACATCATTATCTTGATCTGGCATGGTTGCCTTTCTTGCCTTTTCAGGGGGAAAGGAACCTGGAAGGATAAACCCAAAGTTCTCCGACCATTTGCTGCCCGGTGCCTTCCTCGTCACAAGAAGTCAAGTGGCAGGGTGGCTGATGGGCAGCTGCTGAACAGGTGAGTCAACACAAAAAAGAAGGTGCAGCCCGAGATTTCGGAGACAGCGGGGCACCTCACGCCAAGCTCGCCCGCCAAGACCCTGCCAAGACGGGAGCATGTGGGTCTGGCGGTTCTTGCTGCATCCGCGCGGCAAAGCATTTGGTACGTATCGACTGCACGGGCCTCGTAGGCTGCTCTTCGTTCCTCCCAAGTTCCTTCCTTCCCCATCATCCCAGGTTTCGAAGGAACGCTTGGGCGATTGACCACGCAAAAAAGTACCCAGGTCCCACGGTACAGATATCCTCGTTTATTGCATGTGCTGATAACTGAACATCAGTGTAGGTGCTTGGCGAGGCATTGTTGTTCTCTCAATGATGATGTGATGGGTTGCGTTGTGAAGAAGCAGCTGTTAGTGGAATTTCCCTTCCCCGCCCGGGCTTTGGTCGGCTCCGCCCTCGATCTTAGCAGTCCGATCTTACGCAGACTTAAGCTCTCGGCAACTTTCGCCCCAACCGAATTCGTCTCACCTCTTCCCACACTCGCTGTTCTCCGGCGCTCCGGTTCAGTTCACCGCTGCTGGTAAGGTGCTGACACAACGCTGCTGCGCACACCCATTCAACCTCTGACCTTCCTCTGGCGTTCTTGGTGCGACCCTCCTTGATGGCCTTCTGTTTGGTTGGACACACCTGTGACTGAGCTGGTCATGCACTACCACTCTGACGGCCGCACAGGAAGCCGCCCCCAATATCGTGATTGACTGCCAAGTTACGCACTACAACACACCCAATTCTTATATCCGTGGACAATGACAAAACATCGAATTCCTTTTTGGACCTGACACTAAATGCGCTAATTCACAACATGGCCAGCAGATCCCTAATTTCTTGCAGGCAGAAATGTCTTGCGGGCTGACGGGAGTGGCTTGTACTGGGGTCCCCAGATGCTATTGATATTCGCACCAACAGCCAGACAAACCGGCGCCCTGGCAGCACGGGACTAGGGGAACATGTCACCTATCCGCGGATATCTCGCAGTTCAACGCCTTGAAACAACAGCGACCGATCTACTAGGATTTTCACGTGGCGACAGCTTTCTTTTTTTCTCTCCCCAGTCTGTGCGGAATCTAGGATAAGCGGGAGAATATTCGATGACCCAAGCTGAACACTTTGGCAATCCTCCAAGATAGCGACTCCTGGCTCGAAACATTGTCTGAGCCCCGACGGAAAAAGAAGGACGGGAAACATGGCCATGTTTGTATCTGCAGGCTCCTTTACCGAGCTGCACATCCAAGGAACAACAAATTTACACACCACTAGAAAGCCAACTGTCCGCCCCTCCAAAGTCGTTCGGTCGCTTTAGCGCAAGACTGCCGAAACTTCTTCCCCGGAATCACTATATTCACCACGGGACATCCAACTTACTGGGACTCGCTTCCCTCAACTGGTGGTATATCATTTTGCTCGCTAAACATTTGGGGGCTGCAGTTATACTGAAAATGTCGTCCATGCAACCCACCACTGGCCACCAAAAGGCCACCACGGCGCAAAACGGCCAAGCGACAGTTCGTGAACCGGGAAACCAGGTCAAGCCTACTGCAATTGCTCCCCCGACATCATCACATCTCATGCTCTGCAGGAGACGTCTCGTTCGAGCCACAGTGTGACTCCATCAAGAGGCTTCCGTGGTTCGTCAAGATGGTCCGCCAACCTCCTAGGAAGTGGGAACTTGCTGGACAATTCCCTACGACTCGGAATGCTCCCATAAAGGAGCCGCCTTGTTCAGTATCTGGTTCCTGTCGCTGCTCTCCTCGTTTTTGCTTGCTGTTATTGGCTACCTAGCTCGCAGATGAGGGGCATCAGTCCTCTGTTGCGGCCGAACATCTGCTTCACCTCTGGTGTTGGTGCCAAGATATCCTAGACCCAAAGAGTGCCCACACCACCACTTCTCACACACCCCCGTTACCAGACTTTTACTTGGAGGGATAGCCCCCTTCTTTACGAAACTCTCCTGCGCATTGATAGGGGCGAGCCTGATGATGATCACAACTAGTTCTCATCGAGACATGCCAACCATAGCAGAGCTTCAATACTCAAAGTCTTGGTCCTTCGATATATGTCAACGCCGCCTTGATAGACGGTTTTCAAGCACCCCTGCCTCACTTGACATACATGACACTTTTGTCACATCGCTGAGAGGCTAGTTCCTGACAACGCCGCATATCTGCGTTGTCATGAAGATGGAGCCAAGGGCGTGAAACTGTAGCAGGTACGCTGCTGTTGAGCCCAGTGTCCAGGTGGACAATGCTTCTGGGCTGGCCTTTTCCTACGCCTCCCAAGTCTTGCCCAGACATGTACGTATACAATAGTTCGATACTTGGTATCGGACACGGCAGGTATGCACACGGCTTCTGCAGTCGCTGGGAGTGCCCGGGGACAGTCAATACATGCTGCCTCTGCATATCCGCAGACACAGCTTCTATTATGCCAGTGGTGGGCGCGTGGCGCAGGTGCCCAATACCTGGATTTTGGGTCACCTTGCACTCTCGCTCGTATTTCCTTTCAAGCATGGCGTATATGGCAAACATATATCTCTGCCGTTCCCCGCGTCCGGTTTGCCCAAGTTGAAGTTTTGACTCCATCACCAACCTACAGCCCACGCCTCCAACTGCTCGCTGGCCGACCCTTCTTCTAATACATACATCCTTCTTCCTCCATAATCCACGCACTCCAACACCATGGGCGTTGTAAGAGCCGTCTTACGAGCCGCACCGGCATCACCCACCACAAATGGGCCACAACCCATGACCACGGCTTATTGCGGTCTCAAGGCAATGGGTATGTGGGATGGGCCCATACCGGATCGGGGCCGGGAGACTGTCATTATCATTTGGATCCTTGTGGCCTTTGCGACAATCTTTACGGCATTGAGGTTCTACGCAAAGATCTGGAGGTTGGGAAAGCTGTGGTGGGATGACTGGGTGCTTCTTGCAAGCTGGGTAAGACGCTTCCCACCCATCTGATCTGCTCTAGCCAACTAACGTGGGCTCAGCTCTTCTTCTTGTTCCATGGCATCTGGTCACAACGAGCCGTCGACTATGGCCTCGGCAAATACCCATGCGATATCGACCCCCGAAACTTTGCAGGAATGGGTCTCGAAGGAGAGAATCTGGGTTCTACCTTTGGCATGTTCGCCGTGGTGTGGTCCAAGACGGCATTCGCCATCACCCTCCTTCGGTTAACAGACGGCAAGACCAAAGCATTTATCTGGTTTGTCATCATCTCGATGAACGTCATCATGACGGCCGAAGTCATCTTGGTGTGGGTCAAGTGCACTCCTGTCCAGAGGACATGGGACAAGAGTGTCCCGGGCACGTGCTGGGAACCTCTTCCGGTCAACATCTACGGAGCTTTTGTTGGATGCTACTCTGGAGTCTGCGACATTCTGCTCGCATTGTTGCCATGGAAGCTGGTATGGGGCTTGAGGATGCAAAAGAAGGAAAAGTTTGGAGTCGCCATTGCGATGAGCCTTGGTGTCTTGTAAGTTGCTCGGTCCGCATGGCTGCCATGGCATAAAACTTGTGACTAACCTTGTGATAGGGCTGGTGCCACTGCATTTGTCAAGTCCGAAAAGATCTTTATCCTTGGCCAAGATAATTTTAGCTGTAAGTTTATAAATGTCTTTGCTTCCTCCGAGCCATGTGCTGACAATATCACAGACTACGGCAGTGAGCTTCTTGTCTGGGCCGGCGCCGAGATCGGTACGACCATCATGGCCGCGTGCATCCCCGTGCTGCGCGTCTTCTTCCGTGAAGTCAAGAGCCTGAGCACTGCCCGATCGAAATCTGACTACCCACGCGACTTCAGCGGTGGCAGCAATGACACCAAGGGCTCATCAGTCAAGTCCCCGCACTTGGGAAACACGGCCGCCAAGATGCCTCGCCCAAAGACCATCGGGTCGCAGCCCATCAAGCTCGCCCACAGCAAGTCACTCTCTGACGATCTGGATAGTCCCACCTGCGTCGACGGCAGGGACGACAACAGCGAGAAGTATATCCTCGACAGCCAGATGAGCTCCGAAAGCTCCAGACAACAAATTTTGCGGACGCAGGAGTATGAAGTCGAGTACCACGATACCGTGAGGCGATCCCAGCAGTCCGAGAACCGTTCGAGGAACGGGAGTTTTGCCGGCAGGAGGGCGGAAGCAGAGCATGAACTGAGTACCATGCCACGGACGAGATTTGTCTGACCAAACAATCTCGGCTTCTGCCCTCCTTGCCAATTGTTTTCCCTTTTTCCTATTTATTACTCTCTCTCTCTCTCCCTTTACTTTGCTTCTATGATACCTCACCCCGCCGCTTGGATAACTCAAATCTGGCGGGGAGCATGTTTGACGGATAGCAGTTCCCAGCGTCACTGGAGATGACGCCTTGGACTGTCTACCAACTTTTAACATTTCTACAAAAACTGGGCTTGGCACTTTGCGGATGACTGGATATGGTTTGGGTGGTTTGTTTCTTTTTACTACCTGGGTTTTTTCGCTTACTGGCGTTGGGTTTGATGCCGCAAGATGACGGATGGGGAATGAAGCATGGCTCATTGCTGTTCAGAGGAACGGCAGACGACGGTGTGGAAGGCATGAATGTAATTACGAGGTCATGACGATGGACTTGCACATAAAAGTGTACAAATATCTTTTAATTTATATTTTCCCACACGTACCTGCGTACATTGTCATATCTAATCTGGTTGTTTACTCTCATACCAGTTATATGACTTGGACCCAGCGTACCTGCACCAATGGTAAAGCCCGATCGAGCCGTTCATTTCCCCTTGAAGTTGGCAAGTTTGCTTGTTTGCCAGTGAAGTGTATATACCAACAGAGTACCGTACATAGACCATTTCCCGACTTTGTTAGTTTGCCGAAATGTGCAATGATACCAAACAGCAGCTTTACAGTAGTTATGGGCATTGTCTAATTTGTACTGTTTCAAAGCTGCGATGAAGGCGGTGGATAATACAAAGACAAGGTAGATGGGCGACAACAACTAGAATATCCATTGGCTCTTGCCCACTCATCAAACTGAGATCGGTAGTGAGTGAGTTCATTTGTGGAGCGGTACGATTCTTGCATTTTCTTTTGCGGGTTTGGTGAATGGACCTGGTTAGGTTGTTATGTGAAGGACTGAAGGTGGGCGTTGTCAGAATGGGAAGGAGATGATTACAGTTATTGGCCTCATATCACGGCACTTTTTGTCTGGGGATTTACTCCTTGTGTTTAAATAACGTGGCTGTCCCTGTCTCGGCCCGCTGAGGTATGTTTTGGAAATTCCTTTGTTATTTTTCTGGATTCTGGAAATTCGGTATTGTACCCCGTATTCGTTTTGGAGACACCCCGGGGATATGAACGGGCTGTATAGAAGCTATGTCACCACCATTGACACCATTTCATGTATCCTGTACAAAGATGTAAGGCGGTGGAACTCCGCCAGGCGGCAGTACTTGTGAAAACGATAGGCGGGCAGTGATGAATCTCGGATATAAGAATGGAGGCGGCAGTAGCTGCTGTTTTAAGAAAGGAAGTGAATGGTGTGTTTATTGTGCAACAACTAAGGAACCTTTCACACAACCGCTCAGTGATTAATTCCACCACTGAAATGACGCTCCAAACTTAGAGACCGGGCCGGACCGAACCTGACGAGATTAGATCCTAGTCTTGACTTATCAACCCTACAAACCGGATCGTCAAGGGAGGATGTAATACAATGTTTGTGAAGAAGCGGCACCATATGGCTTGAAACGCATATTCAACAACAAGGAGGTGGTCTTTTGGACTGATATGAGGGAAGTTATGACGGTCAGAGGGTGGTAGTAGTACATCAGGAGACTAAGAAGAGAGCTCAAGAGCAGCAGAGGGGGAGAAGGTTGTGTTACATCCAGTTCGGTATATCCCGATGACTTGCATCCAAGAGGTGTGCCGACATCAATGTCCATTTTCAGCAAGGCGTTATGTGGAGTGGCTTAGTGACTCCAGTTTGTCTGTTCTTGGTATTAGTTTCATTATCAAAGACTGATACCTGCTCGGTGAGAGAGAGGGATGTTATGATTGAACAACCACACTCCCGCAGCTATATGCATGTGCACCGAGGTGTGAGGCGCATCTATCCTAGACATCAGGTGAGTATTATGTTACCGGAACAGCTGCACCAGGGTCCTCATATGGATAGACCGTGTATTTAGAGCTTTGAATTTGGAAACCGGCAAGGTTCAAACAGGACGAGGTTGAGGCACTATGAGTAGTAGGAATATTATACAAGGTTATGGAGAATAATATACGCCCGATTCTTTAGTTCCGGACTCTATTAGCACGTCTGGATTCTCAAAAAGTCGTAGCTAGTCTCAGGTGCACTAGCTAAACTAAAGAATACAATGTGGTGCTGTCATGTCTCAGGCTCTCAGGCCTCTCGGAAACATTCGTGTCGCGAGATTTTGAGACTACTTTAGTTCCCCGGATTATGCAGCCAACAAAAAACCGGGACTGGGGCTATACACGTGTAGGATGCGGGAGTTAGGGACAGGGAGGGCCTGTCCTGCCGTCGTCGCCAATCTCGGGAGATGAGGAATCGATCATGTCGGCATGAGGCTAGCTCGCTCGTTCAGGACCCAGGACATAAGATCCTTGGCAAGGAGGAAGAAGCCAAAGTCTGGGGTTGTGACCAAATCAAGCTCATTCGGTGCAAGTGTAAGCTTCGTCTGCACGCAGCTTGTTTGTAAGAGCATTGGTTGAAAGATAACCTTACGTCCACGGGCCGAAAACAGGGCATGGTGACACCCAACCCAAGGTGTTGGTAGTACGAATAGGTAGATTTAGGAAGACCTCGGAGACTCAAGGAAAGTTTCCAAGCAAAATTTACTCTTGTTCGCCGTTCAGGGAAGATGAGAGAGTAGTTAAAAAGCTCCAAAGCACCTGGATCATATATACCTGATTCCCTGTGATGCCGTGAAGCCATCTGACGATCCGATCGACATATCAGATGCATCACGGACGGTCAAAAGGAAACGGAAATGCGAGTGATCAACACCACAGATCTGTCGGAGAATTTCCTTGAGGCTTTTTGCTTTTCCTCATGACCGGGGTCCGAAAATTCGTCCATGTTGGCTGCGGAGGATGTGGAATCATGGGACATGTCTCCGTTTCAAGGGCAAACTACGACACAAAATCTTTCATCCTCGTTGCCACGCCATCCCAGCACAAGCAACTCAACTGCAAGTCAGATTCCTTCCCGCTCTTGCACCGGCTCTACAGCTTTCCGTGGTCCTTCCAAGACCCCGATGAACGTGCGGGTGAGGATCAGGAAGAAGCGTGTGCTTGCCAACCCGCCCGATTTGTTTCGGACGCTTTTAGGGATACGGGTATGCTCGCTGAACCCTGACCAAGTTCGGGTATGTACATCTTGTTAGTGCAGAATGTCTGCTGGCCAGTGCTGGCCAGGGTAGAGAGCTGGGTTGTTGATTAAGGATGGATGGATACAGAGTCGTTCTGTCAGCTGTTCCCAGTTGTCTCTGACCGACAGATGCCCGGCCCGGGGGCAGTTCCCACGGAAGCTAAAGTGGAGCTCGGTCCGAACCGTTCATCAGCCCCTCTCATCTGATCAACCGAACCGAGACCTGCAACAACCGATAACCGATAACAACACAACATCGGACGATCTCCTCAGCGTCGCGATGGATGGAGCCATTACAGCCAGCGCCCATCCCCGCCACTTTATCACCATCACCCTTCCTTTGTTTCTCCAACATCTTCCAACACGCGTTGCGCAGCCATGATTCGACCGCTCATTCGCCTCTCGGTGAGGGTGGCTCGGCTCCGACCCGTTGTGAGAGCGGTGCGGACGGTCTCGACATCCTTTTCCCACCCTCCAAAGATCCAAGAGTACTCCCAACCCCTTCCTAAGCTGGGCAAGGACTTGGTGGTCATACCTGTAATTGATGATCCGGGGATGGTGGTTCTCGATTTCCAACCCGGCACAATCAGGACAAGTCGGCTCTGGCTGCGCGACGTGTGCCGGTGCCCCAAATGCGTCGACCCTCACTCAGGACAGAAGAACTTTTCCACCGTCGACCTGCCTGACGATCCCAAAATGCGAAGCACCGAGTTGCTCGAGGACGGGTCGCTCAAAGTGGTTTGGGAAAATGACCATGTCTTTGGCGAAGACTTTCACGAGTCCATCTACACCCGCGCCGAATACGAAAAATGGAGGGAAGAGTCGGACAAGCAGAACCGCCAAAAAGAGAGACTTCCCACACAGCGCAAACACTGGAACAAGGCCACTTATAACGCCCTCCTCAAAAACGGAGTCACCAAGATCTCGTACAAGGACTGGACCAATACCACGGACCGCGCCGCCTTTTGGCGCGCCTTTGAAGCTCTCTCCCAGACGGGCCTCGTATTTCTAACCGGCGTGCCCCACGGCGAACAAGAGGTCGAACGCATCGGCAACCAGATCGGCATGCTCCAGCACACATTTTACGGCAAAACCTGGGACGTCAAGTCCAAACCGGAAGCCGAGAACGTGGCGTACACGTCGCAATTCCTCGGCCTACACCAAGACCTCATGTACCACGACCCGATCCCGCGCCTCCAGCTCCTGCACTGCCTCCAAAACAGCTGCGAGGGCGGCGAGTCCCTCTTCAGCGACGGCCTGCGAGCAGCCCTACAACTCAGAAAAGCCGACCGTGAAGCGTTCGATACGCTCACTAAGCGTGCCTGGTTCTTTGGTTATGACAAAGCGCCTCACCATTACCAGCAGAAACATTCCGTCATTGAGGCCGGCTACGACACATATATAAATTGCTTGCACTGGGCACCCCCCTTCCAGACCCACTTTGGGCGGGGACTGTTCAGGACGGGGCCAAAGTCTTACTCCCTCTTGGATCTGAAACGCGCGTCGTCCAAGTTCGAAAAGATCCTCTCCTCGGAGGAGAACACGCTCGAGGTGAAGCTCAACCCAGGGGAGGCAGTCATCTTTGACAATTGGCGGGTTCTGCACGGTAGGCGGGAATTCGCGGCGGGCAGCGGGGGGAGCAGGTGGCTCAAGGGGGCCTATATCACCCACCAGGTGTTCAAGGCGTTGGATGAACGACGGCCACGGAGCGAGAATGATACGTGCCGGTTTCCCATGCCTGACTCCCCAGTCCTTCGCAGGCACCTCATAAGCGAAGAGATGAGGCAGTTGGATCGCGACGAGCAGCACCCGCCGAAACCAGAAGATGTTCGTCTGGAACCGTGGCACACCCCTGGCGATGAGTTGCAGAAATCGGATGAGGGTATGTGAATGAGAACTGTATGTATTTAGTATTCTTGGTTGTGCAAGCTGCAATGGATTGGGTCCTTCCGATGGCCACGTGTTACCTGTACGTCGCCAATTTACCAAACAGCAAACATGAGCGACAGCAACAGAGAAGTAAAGTCAACATGTGAGGGAAGGAAACAACCACCCGGTTTCGTTTTATTCCAAACTAACTGGTTGTTATTTTTCCCGACGTCATCTTTACCATGCCAAAATCCTCGGCGCTCTTTTAACCCTATTCACATAGGACGGTAGAGACGCGAACAGATCCTGGATAATGACTAGACCGGTACCATCCCTCATCTTCCATTTCCATTTGCTTTTCCTTTCCCCCTCACAAACAGCTCTTTTTGTTATCCATTGGACCGGACCCTGTTTAAGCAGCAATGGTGACCTCGACCTCGACACCAGCCTCGATGTTGATGATGATCTGCTTGACGATCTCGGTGGGGGCGGTGAGATCGATCAGGCGCTTGTGGATGCGCATCTCGTAGAGATCCCAGGTCTTGGAACCCTCACCGCAGGGGGTCTTGCGGGTGGTGATCTTGAGGTTCTTGGTGGGCAGACGGACGGGTCCCTTGGTGAGGAGGTCCTTGGACTTGGCTGTTGTTTGGCAGGTGCAAGTTAGTCTACTGTCCCTTCCATATTGTGGTCTTCTTTCCTCGAGGGAAAGAGTAGTTGTTTGATGGCCGGGCGTAACTTACCGCGCTCGATGAGCTCGGAGCAGACCTTCTCGAGGGACTTGACGTTGCTGTTGCGAAAATAAAGTCAGCAAGTGTCTTCCAGAAAAACGCAGGCACATGATTCAGAGGCAGCCGCGATCCATATCCCCAAAAAGGCAGGCAGCGCTTACCGAGAAGTAAGAGTAATGCGGATCTTGTGAGTCTTGGGTGCCTCAGCGAGGTCCTTGTCGCCCTTCTGGTAAGACATCTTGACTATTTGGTGGTGGTGGTTGGAAAGAGGGAGGATGGATTGACTGCGTTAGGTTCGTGGATTGACCCTTCTCGACTCGAACGGCGAAAATTTCTATCTTCGACGATGCGGTAACGTGAAGAAGGTTGAGCTGTTGCTTGACTGTGGATGGACGGACGGACGAACGTTTTTTCTTTTTTTCCGCGATTTTGGTATGCGACGGTGAGGTTTTGTTCCGTTGTGTGGGGTGGTGGGGTCAAGCCACACCGAGGGCAGGGTCAATGTGGGATGGTGTGGCGGCGTGTGGCTAGTAACTGTCACTTCAATGTGGGGCCGTGTCTGTAGTGTACACTAACTTCGGCGATGATTCATCCACTGTGAGCGGCAAGGACTCATGCCCTGCGCAACTTCTCCAACTGCCCCTCCGTGGGGCAGCTTACAGTGAGGCAAGTGCTTCACGACGTCGCTTCTTGACGTTTAAGTTCCGGTGGGCTTGCTGAGCTGCCCACTTTCTTTTTTGATCGTCTGTGAAATAGATTCTTTGTTCTTCTAGCTTCTATTCTCATTTTAATTCATCGCATCGCCATCCTTTTCGTTCATCATTCCTTGCCAACCCATTCGAGGATCATATCAGGATATCACCAACACGCTCAATAGCAACTACAGCAATGTCCGGGTCACGCCCCGTCACGCTTACACCAAAAGACGTCGAGAAGCAAATCCAATATGACGACGAGTACAACATAGGTCATCCCAGGACCAAATTGCCGGCCTTCACCAGGTTTCCCGCAAAGGAATGGGTAGCTGGGCTCTCAGAAAAGGAGTGGGTAGGATGTCTCGACACATGGAATACTGTCATTCAGAAACACCTCGAAGAGACCGAAACAGAATTTCAGCGCATCACTGTCAAGGACGAATCACTCCCCAAGTTCCTGACCACGTTCGCCGACGAAGTTGCCGAGGGAGGCCGTTCTATTCTCGGCAAGCATCGGACAGCGAAGTACCTGCTCGAATCCTCCTTCGACTTGGCCTGTCGACTACTTGCCTCTCCATCGCCTCCCAGTGAGCTCACGCAGTGGGAGTTTATTGCGAATATGTGCAAGGTCCACAACAACAACAAGGCGAGAAGAGACAAACTTTTATCCTGCTTATCCGAGTCGTCTCGATCACGACTTTTTGCCTCCTTGGCCAGTCTAAAAAAGTTCTTTATTCAGCACCTGAATACCGTTGAACGCCATGAAGCTGCCAGTGGTCCCGACGACGTTGACCGTCGCCTGTATCGGGTTAGCTACTTGATCGACGCCTCCCCGGATATTGCTTCTTTCTTCATGGAAGGGTTTGACTTCCTTGACGGTCTCATCGAATGCTTCTCGGATATCCATGTGAGCCACAGGACATATGTAATTCCCCCAGTATACAAATGTCTCGTGGGACTTGCCAAGGCACAAAAGTGGACGGCCTTGACCGATCACCTCTACACTCTCAAGGCGGCAGGGGACAAGTACAAGGCGGACCCGCTGATGAGAAAGGGGAGGGATAGAACCGAGGACATGGTAGGGTCGCTCGTCGCCTCAACTAATCTTCTCGGGACATTGTGGCACGAAATTGCTTCGGCCGGCCATAAATCTACACGGATAACTTCGGTCCTCAAAGACCTCGCTACGTTCCGCGAAAAAGGGTGCAAATACCTCGGCAAAAGGACATCAGACTCGGTAAACCCCCTGTCTAAGGTTGACAAAGGAAAACGTCCCGAGAAGCCCTATGACCCCAAACTCCAGCACGAGAATCGGATGAGGCAGATTAGAATGGTTCAAGAGCTCTTGCCGGACCTAGGCTCTGGATTTATCGCCAAATTCCTCGACAAGTACAACAACAACGTCGAGCAAGTAATTGCCTTACTGCTCGAGGATATCATCCCTCTAGGTCTGGAAAATCTCGACCGAAGCGAGGAGCTCGCCGATCTGCCAAGTTCGAGTAAACGCCTGTTTGACCTCGCGCCTCGAACGACCCCGCCACCTCCCTCCGATCTCCCAATACGCCGAAACGCCTTTGACGGCGACGAATTTGACCGTCTAACCGAATCCAAAGGTCTCGCAGCAGCAGACCCCGAAAGGCTCAGGATAGGAAAGCGCCAAGACGTTGACGCAGACAAGCTCCTAGCCGACCGTTCAAAGGCCCCCACCAAGGAGAAAATCCTAGCTGCACTGGAAGCATTCGACTCGGATGACGACGAGCGCGATGACACTTATGATGTGGATGACGTAGGTGGGACAGTGGACGTTGTGAACCCCGAGGAAGACGTCGTTACCGAGGGTACCGAGGCAAAGCTTTACCAGGCATACATGGCCACGCCCAAGTTGTTCGACCGTGATAATGCCACGCGTGGAGGGATCGATCGAGTAAGACTGAGGCATGAGACTGGTATGACGGATGAGGCGATCGAGGGATGGGCAATCATGTTGGGAAGGGATTCCAAGAAGAGGAGACGGCTCCAGGCGCGGTATGGAGACTGGGCTGGGAAGCAGACTGAACTGGCGTCTACCTCTTGGAAGGCCAAGAGTGATGAGGACGAAGAGGACGGTGATCAAGACGACAGTGACAAGCCCGCTGGCTCTTCTGGCGATAACACACGAGGAAGAGGCAGAGGACGCGGTGGTGCTGGACGGGGCAGAGGAGGACGCCCAGGTGCACCACCTGGCTCTGAGCTGGAAAAGAGACGCAAGGAGGCGAATAAAGCCAGCAGGGCGAACCATAATCGTCGAAACGGACATGCTAAGAAGATGGCTAGGGGGGGTGGCTTTCCGCCGCAGTCGAATTAGTGGCCTGATGCTGGGATATTCTGTCTAGCACTTTTCCTGGGTTGGGGGTTTGGTAGGAGGAACAGGATTGCGGGCGCTTGATGTATGCTTTTTGCCCAGAATTAGCGTTCTCATTAGCGGTACAATATCATGAGAGTAGTTTGCGCGAGGTAGATCAGCCCGCATAACTCTCAAATAAAGCGACTCAAGTACCACTCCTCTCGTATACAGGCACCAGTCCAATTTGACTTTCCAGACCATAGGTATTTATTCCAGCCAGTCAGGGCATTTATTCCAGTCCAGTCAAGGCATTTATTCCAGTCTAGGCTATCTAGTCAAGGCCTCTATTCCAGCCAGTCAAGGTATTTATTCTAGCCAGTCAAGGCCTCTATTTTAGCCAGTCTAGGCGTCTTGTCTCGGCCAGCCAAGGCATTTATTGCAGCTAGTTAAAGCCTCTATTCCAACAAGAGTAGTGCCTGTATATTGGGCGCCTAAAGTAATATATATACCCTCTTCGGGAGAGAAGAATGTTTTATATTGTGGGGAGATGGGCTAGTGGCTTGCTTAGCCAAGGTGTCTTCTTCCATGGCAAGCATGGGTATCCAACGAACCAGCAGAGTCAGCCCGTCCGGCACGATTCGTCTTTTTTGTTGTTACATGTTGGTATTCGCGGTAGAGAGGCACCTTATGCTAGATCAACACAGGCAGACAGACAGACAGACAAACAGACAGACAGACAAACAGACAGACAGACAAACAGGCCTCCCACCCCTGACAAGCCTGTCCATCTGACTCAGTCTTTGTCGGGTTAAATTAACTGACCAATAGTCTCGGCTCTCCTCGATAATCTTGTCAAAACCCCCCCTTCCCTTTCCCGTCCCGTTACATGGTGGTACAGTACACTCCTTCTCCATCCAGACCCCGTCCCTGTCTATGTCTACAACACCCAATGACAAAACTCCCTCTTGGGCGGGACCTCTGGCATACCACCTGCAAACTTGCCCGTCTGCACGAAACTATCCCACTCAGCCTTGACCTTGGGGTCTTCATAGGGATCCTTCCCATCAGGACCAGGGACAGCCTCCGTCTCGGTCGAATAATTGGGCGGACCATCGGGGAACCAGATCCTCGTCACATTTCGCCCATCAGATGACCTCATAGCAGGACATTTCTTGTCCTTGAACGTGACGTATGACACGGGCTGGTTATTGAAGCTCATTACCTGGCCGTTCATGCCTTTGGCGATGTAGGTTGACGGATCGGGGTGTTGGCGTGTGCTATTTGGCCCGTAGGGTCCTTGTGCCTGCGAGCCGGAATTAGCTGCGCTTTGTTGGGATTGTGTTTGTTGTACGGGGGCGGCAGGTCCGCCAAAGGGATTCGCATTGGGCTGTGCTTGTTGTTGGCCAGTACCAAATCCACCACTTTGGGCCTGAGTAGCTTGGCCAAATGGATTCGCCGCTGGGGCTGCCGCTGCTTGGCCAAATGGGTTCTCTGCGGGAGCGGCTGGCTTTCCAAATGGATTCGCAGCTGGAGGGGCTGCTGTGGGCTGGCCGAATGGGTTGGTTGCCGCTGGTGGGTTCACTGCGGCAGGTTGTCCAAAGGCCGAGGTAGTCCCAGGCTGTGAAGGCTGTCCAAAGGCACTGGTGGTCGGAGCTGTTGCCGGTTGCCCAAAAGGATTGGATTCCGCTTGCTGTGCGGGTTTTCCAAAGGCACCTGTCGTCGCTTGCGTGTTGTTCCCAGCGATGGCGCCGAAGGGACTGGCACCGGTAGCCGGCGCTCCGAACGGGTTGGGCTTCTGACCCAGTGCCGCCGGTTGGCCGAATGCGCCGGCGGGTTGGCTAGGCTGCCCGAATGCGCTCGTAGGTTGGCTCGGTTGGCCGAATGCGCTCGTAGGTTGGTTCGGTTGCCCGAACGCGCTTGTAGGCTGACTGGGTTGGCCAAATGCACTCGTAGGTTGGCTAGGTTGGCTAGGTTGACCAAAGGCGCTTGTTGGTTGGGCAGGCTGCCCAAACGCTGGAGTACCAAAAGCATTTGGTTTCGCGCCCAACGCAGACGCCTGGCCAAAAGCACTGGCTGCTGGTTGTGCTGGCTGACCAAATGCCGGATTTCCAAAGGCAGATGAGCCCCCTATGGCAGATGGCTGTCCAAAGGCCGATGACGCCGGTTGTGCAGGTTGACCAAAGGCCGACGTTGTCGGCTGTGAAGGTTGACCAAACGCGGGAGCACCAAACGGATTGGGCTTTTGACCCAGGGCCGCTGGTTGCCCAAAGGCGCCGGTGGTTGTTGTAGTTCCGCCAAAAGCGTTGCTTGGCTGGGCCGGCTGCCCAAACGCATTGTTTGTCTGGTTCTGCTGCGACCAGGGAGCTCTATTTGGCTCCGTCGAGGTCCCCTGCTTGCAAACGTCTACCCTGTTGGGGTGTTTTTGCGCCGAATCTTGGACATATTTGATTGCGCCGTTGATGTCTCGAAGCACCGTCTGCATCTGCTTCTCGGCCTGGTCGTAGATCTGATTTATTTCTTGGAGCTGTACGTCGCAAATGTCAGCATACTCTTCATGGCACCTTGGCAGTCTATCTCGGTCCACGTACCGCGCCGTTGGGATTGCCCTTGGCCAGGCCCTCCATGAAGTACCATCTTATCTCCTCAAAACTCTGCTCGCGTGGGTAGCCGCCGAATAGTTGTTCGGGCGCATCTTTGCCTGGACCGTAGGCCGATAGAATCCATCCCGGTTTCTCGTTTACCAGGTCTCGCTGGATCATGTCGGCCGAGATACCGTAGTCTGTGAGTGGTTTGCCGTTAGCGAATCGCTGTAGGACTCAATGGCTGGGGAGGGTGTCGCCTACTGTCCATCTGGTTGTTCTGGTTGTTCAGAGCGCTGAAACGATTCCCGCCTCCGGTTCGCGGATGTTCGAATCGACAACTGTCTAAGGGCGAGAGGTTAGCGGATGCCATCTTTTGGGCTCAACGCGTCGATGCGAAGGTGAGATATGTGTGCGCTTGCGATAGGCAGGAAATGGGTGCCGACATTCGAAACTCCGATTGGTTTGGGCGGCTCAGTCTCTCTGGCTACTCACCTCCATTTCTGCAGTTGCCCTGCGTCCAGAACTTGCAGATTGCCATTTTGTCGATGTTATTATAAGGATATCGGACGGCGATTTATCATGGCGTGAAATTGGGTCGGGCTCGCGGTCGGAGGGTTTGCGAACGGGTTTTGTCAGGGAGTAAGAATCGGGAACCTTTGTCGGATTGCGCCAATCGTGAACATCAACCGCGACAATCTTATTGCGTTTTTTGAGACTGAAGGTTCAGCCTTGCAGGGGCAGCGTCCCAAGCCACAGGACACAAAGTGGGGCTGACCACAGAGGTTCATGCGGGACGGTAGGGGTCAGCTGGGTTAGCGCAGGGGTCCGCAACGCCGCCAAATGCCGGAATTGGGGAACTGAAATTCAGCGGGGAAATCTGGGGATGAAAGCAAAGCAACAACCAAAACCATGTTCAATCTCAATCCAGAGTCTCGACCTCGATCTCTGGCCCAAGATGTGCCTCCTCTGGTTGACTGCTCTTTCTCTGAAGTCAATCATAACGGCAATGCCACTTTCTTTCAAAATCTCGGCAATCTTCTCCCTTACTCTTCCACTGGACTCCATGACGCTGCTCACCTAGGAGGCTAGGAACTTGGGAGAGACTTTGTTGCCAACAATTTACCAGAGGAATTGTCATCAAAAGCCCAAGAACGATACCGGTAGACATCGAGATCCACGCGGAAAGGAGGATGAACAAGACCACATGGAGAGATATGATACGAGACAGTGACCTTCCTATCGTGTCAAGAGCCGCTGGTCACAATAGCAAAGCCTTCATAAAACCATATGACCGCGGCTTGCCGCATCCCACGTGACAAGCAGGTCCGGACGAAGCACTGCCCAAAGTCAAAATTATGCCCCCCCAGGTACCGATTGCAAACGAGACCAATCCCAGAGGAGCAATGTCGACATCATTGCGCAGTTGTTGCCGGGGCCTGAGAGGACAATGGTCCGGGATCCCGGTTTGAGCCGGCGCAAGCCGTGTCTCACCCGCCTTATCCGTATCACTACAAACTTGCGGAATTGCAACCGTCAACCATCAAAGGTCCCGGGGTATGGAGCAATGGATCTTGCAAGAGGGCGGTCATGGGGTTGGTTGGGCCGTTTCGCTAAAAATGTTTCATGACAAGACCGGGGAAGCTCCTGTGAAGCTAGAATCATCCATGATGACGGCTGTCAGCGGTCTCCTCTCTCTGACCCCCCCTTGGCAAGTGAATAAGTATTGTTGATGACCATCCCGTTGTGTCTCCTTTGTTCCCGACTCTCAATCCTGTCTCAATACTATACTATACACAGTCATTTCTGGCATCACAACAGAAGCGAGCGTCATGGGTATCGAAACAACCCATCTCCAGCTATGGCTGGGGCTGTTTGCCGCAGCTGGTGTCCTATATGTAAGCTTACGATCCAAATGTTGCTGCCGTTTACCTCTTCGACCACTAACAGCAAGCAAACAGACAACATGTCTGGTCGTTTACCGATTGTTCTTCCACCCATTGGCCAAATACCCGGGGCCTTTGCTGTGCAAACTCACGGATGGTTACATGCTCTACCACGCCTGGAAAGGTGACCGCCACCTCGAGTTCTGGCGCTTACACGAAAGGCACGGCAAGTTTGTGCGCTTCGGCCCCAACTCGCTCTCGATAAACTCCAACACCGCGCTCAAGGACATCTACGGCTTCCGCTCCAACGTGCGCAAGTCCGAGTTCTACGATGCCTTCGTCCATCCCGCGCCCAACACCCACAATGCGCGGGACAAGGACCTCCACGCCCGAAAGCGCCGTGTCCTGTCCCATGCCTTCTCGGATGGCGCCATCAAGGAAGTCGAGCGCTACATACTGGCCAATATCCGCACCTTTTGCGAGGCCGTTGGCGATCTTGGCAGAGTAAGCGACGACAAGAAAGGCTGGACTGCGCCAAAGAACATGGCCGATTGGTGCAACTGGCTGGCCATGGATATCCTAGGTGATCTCTGCTTCGGCAAGGCCTTTCACATGCTCGAGCGTCCCGACAACCGATATGCAGTCGATCTAGTCGGTGTCGCCGCGCAAAGACATCTCATCGTATGCTCTTCTCCAACCCCAGCTTCACTGTCTCTGCATTCTCCCAACTAACATCTGGAAAGTGCGGCACAATGCCCATAGTAAACAAGCTCAGCCTAGACAAGATCCTCTTCCGCAAGATCGCGGCCGGGCGGGCCCGCTACATGGCCTATTCCCGCGCCCAACTCACAGACCGCACCGCCCTAGGCGACGAAACTGACCGGCGCGATTTCTTCTACCACCTGCTCAAAGCCCGCGACCCAGAAACAGGACAAGGCTTCACAACACCCGAACTGTGGGGCGAGTCGAACCTCCTCATTATTGCAGGGTCTGACACTACCTCCACCGCAATGGCCGCTACCTTGTTCTACCTTGTCCGTAATCCTGCCGCCTTGAAGCAAGTGACGGCCGAGATTCGCGACAAGTTTACGTCTGTGGAGGATATCCACTCCGGTGCGGTGCTGAACACCTGCACTTATCTGCGGGCTTGTATTGACGAAGCCATGCGCCTATCGCCTTCTGTGGGCGGGCTTTTGCCTCGAGAAGTCTTACCGGGCGGATTCACCGTTGATGGTGAGACTATCCCAGAAGGCACAGTCATTGGCACGCCACATTATACCATCCACCACAACGAGAATTATTATCCGGAGCCGTTTGCTTATAAGCCTGAACGGTGGGTATCCAGCATCGTGGGAGAGGATAATGTGGCCAGGGCGCAGAGTGCGTTTTGTCCGTTTTCGATTGGGCCTAGGGGTTGTATCGGCAAGGGGCTGGCTTATTTGGAGATGATGGTCACCCTTGGACGGGTGCTCTTCCTTTATGACTTGAGGAGGGCGGCGGGCGGAATTATGGATCCCGGTGAGGGAGGAAGGGAAGGTGCGGAATGGGGACGGGAGAAGGTTAGTGAGTATCAACTTGTTGATACCTTTACTAGTTTGAAGGACGGGCCTATGGTTGAGTTCCGGAGACGGGAGGTTGAGGCTTGATGAAGCTATTTGAGAGGGGGCGGGACAAGTTGGAATAAAAAGATTGGGCTATTGTTGACTTGGGGAGGTGTTTGTATTTTCTTGGTTAAAGCGGGAATGTGAAGTTGAGTTTTGATCTCTCATGGTGTCTGAGGTTTTGGCTTTGCTTTGGTTCTGGGAAGTTTGCATGGACGTGGATGAAGACCGCTTGGATGGCTACATCAATGTCAAGAAGCTACAGGAGAGTTACCGTGGCATTTCTTGTACATAAGGCTCCACTTGGGCTAGTTAGACCAATGAGGAGCAAGAGGTTATATACTGAACATGGCTCCACACATAAAATGACTGGGTTGTTTTACCTGCACCAGGATGGCCGAGCTCGGAGGCGTCGCCTTCATTGAGAAGGACATGTTAGTGCGCCCTCCGAATAACTGGGAATAACTACCTTCGTCGGCCGAATTATGGCAGTTTGCTTTCTAATCACGTCGATCACGGGCAGTTTTGTGATTGTCAGTCGGTGAACTTGTCGACGCGGGACGGAGGAGTTGTCATTTTGTGGGTCTCTCGGCCAATTTGGCCGACGTCTTTCTTTCGCTTGCTAATGTGGCCCCAGAACCAGGGAAGGTTGGATATCATGCCAAAGATGCTCCTAGACAACAATCCTACGTAGATAGCCGGTAAATCCGGGCTCTGAATAGCTTCGGCCAAATTGCCCGAAGATCTTACTCAGGACGTGAGCGAACGGTCATCTCTGCAGCAGGATGTCATGTCGGCCAATTTGTCCTCGCCATGTCCTCTTTGGCCAAGATGAATCTGAGAACGACTAGTCAGCTACAAGCACGGCTTTAGACTCGTGTATATAAGCCTCCAAATATCCTGCTTTTCCAGCTCGACTTTTTTCTCTGCCCCTCATCATTCTAGACACCTATCAAGAGCCCAAGTCTACAGCTCATCATTTTCAGATTTTCCTGAATTCCATATCCCACCACGCGGCAACCATCAACCACCAAAATGTCATCCTCAGTCGCCACCCGGACCATCGCCCTCGTAACCGGTTCCAACCGCGGAATCGGCCGCGCAGTAGCCCTCTCACTAGCCCGCGACCATAGCTACACCGTGATCCTGGCCTGCCGGGATTTTGCCGCCGCCCAGTCCACGGCTGAAGAACTCACCGCCGAACTTGCCGCCTCACCCTCGGCCGGAACTGCCAAGGGAGAATTCGTCCCCATCCACCTAGACTTTTCCTCCGACTCGTCAATCTCGTCCCTCAAGTCCTTCCTTGAAACCGAGTATAAAGGACAACTCAACGTCCTAGTCAACAACGCGGGCGTGTTGCTGGATAACTTCTTTCACAAACCCGCTTCCGAGTTTGAGACCCTGTCACCGCGAGAGCTGTACACAAAGACATTCGAAAGCAACACCATCGGACCCGCTATTCTCACCGAAGAACTGTTGCCCCTTCTCGAAAAATCCAGCAAACCGGATCAAGGTCGTCCCTCTCGCATCGTCTTTGTCTCTTCTATAATGGGCAGCTTGACGATAAGTGGAGACACGACAACAGCGTGGTATAATAACGAAGCTACCGCCTATGATGCGTCCAAGGCGGCTGTTAACATGCTGGCTGTGAACTTTGCTAGACGGTTGAAACCAGTTGGGGGTCTGTCGAATGCTGTTTGTCCTGGGCTCAGGGCTACTAGGTTGACGAGCGGGTATGGAGGGTCTGTGGAGGATGGTGCGAAGAAGATTGTGGAGATGGCTACGCTTGTCAAGGGCGCTGTGAGTGGGAAGTTTGTTAATGAGGAGGGGGATATTCCTTGGTAAGTGGTGGAGCGGGAAAAGGCATGGTCTAATTGTGGTGGCTTTAAGATGGGATGTTTATCTGCTTCATTGCATGCAGAGGGCTTGGCTGTGATGGACGGAAGGTTTCAAACAGGATAAGGGTCCATGCTGGTATTCGTGCTTTGTAGGCGGTGTTGTTCGTTGGCGTATAAAGATCTGGAAAATGGGAAGGGCGAATCTATTGCTAGAACTGATCGAAAGTAATGAGATTGTAAAAGAGTGAACTAAGGTCTGACTCAGACAATGAATGAAAGTACATCTCTCGTGGTACCCAGCACGCTCGACAGAATCCCTTTTATCCCGCCCTCGTCCGAATCTGCATATGGCTCTACTCCCCTGACTTCATCGTACTTCCGGAACCAATACTGATAGTCAATCTCGTAGTAATCATAATCCCAACCTCCATCTCGAATAAGACAGCGTTTGTGCGAATAATCCGGGCATGTTGCAGACTTCAAGAAACAGTCTCTTCGTTCTTCCCATGAATTCACTGTCCTTGACACACAGCAAGGTCTCATTCCCGGTGGTGGTCCAAACGTCTCCGAGTCCGATTCCGAGTCCGAGTCAACGGTCGATGTGCTTTTTGCCTCTTCATTTGGGTCGGTATCGGCGTCAGAGTCATGCTCGATGTCGTGATAGACTGATGGCTCAGACGTCTCCGAGCCCGATTCAACAGTTGATCTGCGTGTTGCTTGCTCTGCATTTGCGGTAATATTGATGTCGGAGTCCTGCTTGACATTGTGACGGCCCGATGGCTCAGACGTCTCCGAGTCCGAGTCAAGGGTTGATGTGTGTGTGGTTTCCTCTTCACTTTCGGCAATATCGATATCAGAGTCATGCTCGACGTCGTAACTACCAATCTCTTCCGCCGTTGTATGCGAACACACTGGCACCCCGAACATGGGCTCTTCGACTGTTTCCCATGCACACCTGAATGCACACATGATCTCATGATTGCGAACGTAATTCCATGCTCGGTGTGCCATCTCGTATCGAATGCCTGCCGCATCGACCCATTCGTCGATTGTGAGATAGCTGAGGAGAAGAGTGGTGCTATGATAGACGTATCCTTCTAGGGCAAAGCATTTTCCCGGACCATCGGACGGCCATATGCCTCTATTTGTGTCTGAGTTCTCAGCTGCTTCGGAATCGCCTGGTTGTAGTCGAATCTCGGCCTTGAGGAGTGTGATAATATCGTCCGCACTTCTGATGACAGAGTAAACGGCCTCAAGAAACAGATCTCGCTGCATATACCTTTCGTTGTTTATTCTTCCATTGGCAAGAAGAAGGTGAAGGTATCTCATCTTGGCATCGAGGTAAATGCGGACTTCTTCGCAGGTTGCTGTGAGCCAAAAGAAGACGAACGAATAAATGCATACCACATGGCGACATGCATACCTGCCACAGGGCGGTTTATCGCCGTACCGAAAGGTACCCAGCTCAAGCGACGCCGCTACTAGTGGCTGCCAGGGTTCCCAGAGAATCGGCCAGTCCTTTTGGTGCATCAAGAACTCTATCGTCCGAAAGCTAAGATGGTCTCCGTGCAGACTTGGAAGATTAACCACGGCGTAGTCCCCGTCTGTAAATACAAGCAAGCTCATTGGCGCAGTCGAAGAAAAGTCTGTCTTGACGTTTGTTGCGAGTTTGAAAAAAATACTTGCTAGCTCATCGCTGAATCCAGCAGAGACACCACGGCATCCGGCGATAGCGCTCCAACTGGCGATGAAAGATGTGAGAGGAGTTCCTCCGACCATTACGACGAGGAGTTAGCGTGAGTGTCGAGGAAGGTATCAATGAAACTGAAAAGCTTGCATACGGTGAGGACGTGCGATAGGGCGAGGAAGGTATCAAGATCTTGCATGGGAACATACCCGTATCCTGGTTCCATCTCGCCTGGGTCCAGATCAAAGCCCAAAAGTAGATCGATTATCCGACGTGAATCCCCCAATTGCTTCCAATTCTCTCCGAATTCATGTACTGGCTGGAAATTATGATCAAACTATCTCGTCATCAGTCTCCTCGTCGGATAGACGGGAACGGAGGCGTGCTAAGACTGAAACTGAGAAGACTTACTCCACATCTGAACGTAGCATTTTGCAACAAGTTCCACCCACGAGTGTCGACATCGAATGGCGTCGCTCGACCGGTTTGGAAACGATTTCTTACGGTGTGGATATCAGCCCTTCCCACCGCTTGAATTATCTCGGATTGAATGGGAATGACATTCACGGTTCTCAGTCCAAAGGCCGGGGCAGGACTCGACTGACCGGTGCCGAAACATTTGATGGCATTGTAGGTGAGAATGAAAGCCCTTGCTGTGAGCCATGTCGCTGGAAAGAATTCGACCTGTGTCACTGTTTCTTCTTTGTGTTGCTCGTGGACTCTAGTGTCTGGGTCAGACTTGCTATAAAAGACAGTCAATGTTTTCGTTCGGAGCTGCCCGAAAATCATGCTTCGGACCCAGAAACCTGTCGACATGGTCGAAAACTCCCGCTTCCACTTGCTTTGAGGTGCATTGAGGAAGCAGGAATCTCGACAATCCGAAGGGAAACCCCGGCCATCCGACACAAGAGCCCTTTCCGAGTTTCTAGCATTGATCATCTCTACCGACGCTCCTCCGGTACTTGCGGCATTGGAGGCTTGTATTTCTCTCGAAACCTGTTGCAGTTCCTGTGCAATTGCATTTTTGATATCGTGGCCAAAGGCCGCGAAGAGCATTGGTTGCCGTTGAATCAGGTCATCTTCGATCCGCTGTACCGTTGCCCGGATAGGTACTGTTTCGTTGGCCAGATGCTGCACAGTGACTGATGTTGTTCCGATTGCGTTTTGGGTCGTTGTTACAACGGACTGGATTGATTCGACTGCAGTCTGGGTATCGGAGACTGTCTTCCGGATCGAAACAGTTTGATTGGATTGGTCCAGCGAGAAACTAGTCATCGACCTTTGCAGACCCTCCAATGCTTCGGAATGCTGGGCTTGAGTGACTCTGCGATGATCGCGTTAGCAACCATGATATCAATTTACATACCCACCTGACCTTTGGGCCCTTCACTTACTGTAAGAGCATTGACTTGCATCTTTCTAGCTCATTGAGGAGCGTGGAGATCTCGGAATTCTTGAACACAGCTTTGACAGTGTTCCAAGTCCTTCTGGTCTTACTTTCCAATGGGGAGAGCCGCAGGGAGATTACAGTCTTCGAGAGATTTTCGATGGCTGACTGAATGAGACCAAGAACTCGTTCGAGGTCTGGGTCGTCATCTCTGGATGACGACTTGACCTTTGTCAGAATCGAGATGATTGCATCCAGCTCGTCGGATAGTCGCTGGACATGGGTTGGTGCGTCCTGGATATCCTTGAAGAAACTGTGAAGAACAATCGCACTCTGTAATAATTGACCAGCAGAGGCCACCAGTGAGACTGCGCTTGCAGCAACACCCAGAAGCTCTGCCATCGTGGTTATCGTTTGATAGAGGTTTGGTCTTGTTACGTGCGCCCCAAAGGAATGATGTGAGAATAGAAGAATCCCAACGGCGGGATCCCTCAAATCCCTCAAATCCTGATAATTCTTTTTGCTTCTTTTCCCCTCCTTTCCATCGCATATGTCTCACCACAACGCGGTAGCGGAGGGCAACTTTCCAGGCAAGACGGAGGCCTGCGTCAACTGACCTTATCTGTAGCATCATCACTAACAGGCACCAGCTACGGCCAGAAGGCTGTACAACGACAAATGCGACAACATATACTATTTTAAGGGCTGAATTAGCCAGTCCCCTTACATATATCAATCATACTCACCGAAAAACAAGCTTACACGGCAGCGGGTAGTCGCACCGATCGAGTTGCAAGCGTTGCCCAGCCAACTGCTTGGGGTCCACAATAGGGGCTGATCATTTACTGCTGCGTACCAATTCACAGATTCCCGATCAGTCCACATGATTCCTCCACCAGCTAATCCTTGTGTGAGATTGTCCCATCATTCCAAGAACCACCAACGCCAACCCACTTGGCAACCACCATCCCCAGATCCGACCCCTCGAGCTTGTACTCCTCTCCCTGTGTAAGAAACTCGAACCCAGGCCCAGCCATCTCAAACAGCGCCTTCCAATCCCCCAGCTCTCTATCCCCGGCATTCATGAGATAGCCCATCGCCAGATCCGCGCTCCTTACATGGGCAGCGTCCGCCTTGCCCTCCTGGTCCAGCCGCTTCAATGTCTCAGCGTCAGGAACAACAACGTCATTAATGACAACATGCGACACGCCCGCCTCGAGAGCCGGCTTGAGCGCCTCGAGCATCTTGACAGCGTATTTGTCGCTCCAGTTATGAAAACACGCGCGAAAGACATAGACAGCTGCACTCTTGCCAGGCTGCTCTGTGAAGAAGTCGTGTACCATGTAGCTCAATCGGCCCGCCAAGTCTTCCGGCATATTAGCCGAGGCCGCCTCAATCACGGCCTCCTGGATATCCTGCACGACAACGTGCTTCAACCCTGGAAACGCCCAGGCGAGTTGGATACCCAGCTGGCCGTGTGATCCGCCCACGTCGACGCTTTTCCACCGGAAGAAGGCAAAAGCGCCCTCCACCCGTCCATCCAGCCGTCGACAGAAAACCGCACGTCGGTACCGGGCCGGTTGGCGTAGAGACGCATGCCCGCCGCAAAGCGTGCGGCTCGCTCAGGCTCGCTGGCCAGGTACTCGAAGATGGGCTTTTCGGTGTCGTGTGCGAGCGCGAACCCGGTGTGCTCCGGTTCATGGGAGTCGGGCCACTTAGCCATGGGCCCATGGCGTCCAATGAACGAAAGGCTGCAGGCCAGCAGTCCTCCGTTAGCCAGCCGACCACGACACCATGTCGGGCTCTCTGGCCAGGAGGCGCGAGGCAGCCGAGTGAGATACTTGACCCGGGGAAGGTCCCTCGACAAACACGCGTTGGGATATAGCATGGCGGATCAGACGGCGAATATTTCGTTCAGATAGGCCGGTTGTAGAGGCGATTGCGGAGAATGTGGTGGTACTTGCACCGTCGTCCAAGGGAACTAGACTGGCAAGACCAAGACGGGCGATGACCAGCTGCGAGAGGAGGGCATTTGGGTTGGCGAGCTCGAGGACGTGCTCCCGCGGGCCGAGCATTAGTTGGCGCAGTTCGAGGGTATCTTGGAGGATGGCCTTTCGCGCTGCGAGTATTTCGGGAGGCGCGGTGGTGGGTAGGGGTGACGGCTGGTCATATTTTGCCGAGAAGGACGGCGTGGGGATGGAGTTTTCGCCGAGGTAGGCGTCGAATTTAGCAGTGTTTGTCGCTATCCGGTTGGAGAGTTGCACGATCCGCGATTGCTCTGGCATTTTTATCTGTCTTTGGTGGGCTTGCCTTGGGCTTTGGACTGGTCGTTTTCGGTGTTATCGTGCAATAGATGAAGTTTATTTTGAGGACTTCAAAAGAACCGGCGAGCGAGGAGATGCCACGGGCGGAGCTTATCACAGTGACCATATTGCCGTCTTTGAGCCTCGACCTACTTTTCACTTGCTGTCTGTAAAGTAAGGCAGATAACTGCCCGGGTAATTGAACGTATCGGCACGTTGCATCAGACAATAAGAACCAACAGGGCAGAGTATCATTGGATTCACGTCCGCTGTTGTATTCAGAGCAGCCATGTACATCCCAGCCCGCACGTAGTGTATGATTGGCCGAGATCGAATGCAATGTGGTTCTTGTTGGTTCTGAAGTACGACCAACTGTATGCCGCACATATGAGACATGTATAATTTGCAAGAGTGTAGTAGTATCACAGCCAACGACCAGGGTGTGGATATTTCTTGTACCAACAGATAGCTGCTCTGATTCTTTTGAAAGCTGCAGAGAAAATCGGAGATGGTCTCCCCATCCTCCAAGTCTGTGTCGTCGTCCTGGATGCCCACCTCGGTACCGATACTCAAGCTCCTGAGACTATAGGCTGACGCTTTTATCTCGACACTCAGCTCACCTGCCCCTGGGGTTTGGGCTGGAGCTTAGTTGTCTCGGAGGACCAAGGAGGGCTGTTGGCTGGCATCTGAAAACCATCCAGCCCATCTTCCGGCCGAGCAGATATATCTGCTTGCGAAGTTCTTGTATTGTTGTCCGCGTCGTGATATCTGGCGGAAGTGTCATGTGCAGCACCGACCAAGTCGACAGGAAGATGATGCTCAGACAACTCCAGACCACGTCCATGGTTGACCTAAGATTCGCGTCGTCGACAAAGCCACTTGGGGCCTCTGAAGGGAATGTGCATGTTGGCCCAAAGACTTTCATATCAGTCCCTAGTAATACTGGGTAGCTATCAGATCAAGACCCCAATGTCTGCGAACTGGAAGGAGTTAATAATCATAGTTACCTTCAACCTTCTATTAACTTGAAGCGCTCACAACCTGCGGCCTTTTCACTCACAGTGCCAAACACTTGAACGCAATCCAGTGAAACATGCATACACGAAACTTGGATAATTCTAGCCCTCCTCCAACCTGTGCTGCTACTTATCCGCCTTCCAGAGGTTGATCGCAGTGACCACCCACCCAGCAGCAAGTTTCAACTCTAAGCAAAGGCCTGTGGAACAAGCCTTAGTACAGTACATGCCTATTGACACACACGCAATCCTTCTGTCGGAATATCACACTTCTTGTCAAAATTGATTGATTGTCATTTTTCTCGTCTGTTTTGCTCTCTGGCTTCGCCAGAGAGCTTCTCTTATAACTGTACATGGTGGCAATACCGGTGGCAAATATGACGAAACCGGTGACAAAGATTATTACCAATATTTCCAGTCATTTCCAGAGAGTTCCTTCTGATAACCAATCCCTTCCGAATGGCAAGGAATATTCTGACACCTTCCTTGGCTTGACTGCGAGTTGTCGGAAAATTCCAGATGTGATTGGGCTGTGCCGTTGGAAGCTGCATGTGGCTGACATAAACCACCTATTTCCCGGGCAACTAAAAATCCCCTGCCAATCGCAGCTTTGCCTTTCGTATCAAAAGTGGGGGATTTATTGTTGCTGTTCGTGAAGGATTGCTCATTAGCGCCGGCAGCCACGTGTTTCACCTGAAACTGCTCGAGTGTAGTTTTGTTAATTTTTTCTTGCGATATCTCCATCCATCCTTTCGGAATACATCTGCATCCTGCACCGCTATTCCTGCTTTCATCCGATCAACCGTAATCCGTACCACCGACTACACCGGTGACTGCTAGTTACCAGTACCATGGATGACTGGTATGCAGCCCTGGTGTCGCCCCGTCTCGTGCAACAAACCGTAGCTGCAGGCGTGGTCATTGCCTTTTTAATCCGTCTGCTTTTTTCACTCTTCACACCCAACAACCCTCGCAAGAAGTTTCCAGTCTGGGCCACAATCGAGCTGGCCCTCACCATCCTGATCGTTGGTAGCGGCGCATCGGGATTTCCCCGCCGATTATAGTAAGTTCAATATCGAAACCATCACCGTACAATGGCGCGATTAATTGATCTTGCCCATTAATCAGTTCGGCCGTTCGCCGCTATGGCGGGTCCCTGTTTGGACTCACATCGAGACACCAGGTCCTCGTCGACTTGGGCGGCGTCGAGCGTCTCTTCTCGCAACCCCACCACATCATCAACCCCGAACCCGCCCAATACACAATAGCCACCCGCGTCTTTGGCGGCCAGGACTCGCCTGATCTCAAGGCCAAGCTCGAGGCCACCTTCAAAGATGTCATCGCTCCCGTTGAGCGACTGTTCGTCAACGAGGCAGCCGCCGCCGCCTTGATAGAATGCGCAGGCATACCGGAAGCGGTATCATCCCTAGTCACATTCTCGTCTTCAGGGGCCAACCCGAAAAAGCCCCCCCAACGCTGGGAACGCTCCGCCTCTATCCGCCTCATCCCCGGAGAACAACCTGCCGTGGAGGCCAACTTCCAGTCCCTAATCCGGGACCTAGGGGCCTGTATCGCCATCCCCCTCCTCTACGGCCACGACTTGCTCAACCGCTACGACTCGCTCCTCGACGACCTCTGGAGGTTTGACAACGACCTATTCCCGCTCCTCATGATCGGCCTCCCGACCTGGGCCCCCTTTAGGATGATGCGCGAGGGCGTCGCCGCCAGATCCCGTCTCTTGACCGAGATTGAGGCTCTCCAACGACGCATCGACCAGCATGAGAGCGGTGGCATCGTCGACTTTGGCGCCGACATGTCCGATGTTAGCTATGCTGCGCTGGGGCGAGCCGCCGCCTACAGGACCCACGGCTGGACCCTGCCGCAGAGGGCCGCCGGCGAGCTGGGCATCCTCTGGGGCCAGAACGCCAACACGCAGGCTATGCTCTTCTGGCTGCTTACCTATGTTTATTCGACGCCAGGTCTGGTGGACCAATTAAGGGAAGAAATCAGCCCTTATATTACCATCACCACCACCGAGCTCGACGACAGGGAAAATGGTAGTAATCATAGCATCAAGGAGAACAAGATCACAGCAATGGATCACGCCGCCCTTGCACGCAACTGTCCACGCCTCAAAGCCTGTCTATTCGAGTCATACCGACTAGCTAACGAGGCCACCTCGATCCGCTACGTCGAGAAAGACACCACCGTGCCCGACGCCGGCGAGCACCACCATCTCAAGGCCGGCACCTTCATCTCGGCTCCGCATTCCGTCATCCAACGAGACCCGTCCGTTTACCCCGACCCGAACCGCTTCGTGCCCGACCGCTTTCTCGAGGAGGTGTTCGACGAGGACGGTAAGAAGAAGCTGGCGGCCAAGTATGGAAAGCTGAAGCCGTGGGGTGTTGGGACCGCCAAGTGCAAGGGGAGGACCTTTGCCGAAAGGGAGATTTTATCTCTTGCTGCCGCGGTTTTGAGTTTGTGGGATGTTAGTCCTGCTCCTGGTAGTAGGGATAAGGATACTAATCGTCCTCCGCGTTGGGAGTTACCCCCGATGGTGCCGGGTACGGGCGTCAAGAAGCCCATTAGGGATATCCGGGTTATTATCACGGGGAGGCACTCACTTCGTTCTGGACCTTGAGAGGGGTCGAAAGTCCCGGGGGAAAATGCAAGGCACTATCACAAAGTAGGGGCATTAGTGAAACTAATAACACAAGGCATGTTAGAATCATACTACATAATATTAGGAAACGGAGTTGGGAACCAGAATCGTAAGAAGTCCTGTAAGTTAAGGTGATTACTGTTATTTACATGTTATTTACGTCTTGTTGAGTTAGCGACTTCCTATAAAACCGAAAGTAGATTACTCGGTCTAGAAATACGTTCTCGTACTCTTATATAATAATAATAACAGCTTCTAGTCTTTGTTATTGTTTAGAAGATATAGCTTTTTATCCTTCTAGCTACTAGTTCTAGACTCTTCTAAGTAGATAGGGAGCTTTTATGGGTAAAATAGTTCCACCGGTCGGTACCGCGTTGTGTGCAGCTAGAATGATGATGGACACGACTTTTCTACATGAACAGGGTGATATAACGGATACACAAACGGTTAATGACAGACTTGATTGAAGCCCAGGTGTATCCAGCACAAAGGAAATTTACCTTCCAGTCAATTTACTTCCTGTATCCATTACAGATCCTTCAGTATTTACGTCCAATCCAAGTCTGCATAACCCTCTATAGAGGCTTACGGTACTAAAGCCCCATTTCCCCCAATCTCTGAGCCAAATCATCCCCATCCACATCGCCCGCCAAACTTTCTTCCGCAATCCCAATCCTCCCATACGACCTGATACTGGTCTGATACGGGTACGGGTTACTAGGCGTACTATTCGAATCATGTGCCTTGCGTTTCACGATCCCACTCAATCCCTCCAAAATCACATTCCGAACCTGCTTGATCATGCTCTCGAGGATATCCTCCGTCTGCTTTTTGACATGCTGTCCTTCATTCTCATAAACATCCGGCACGCGCCATTTGTAATACACGTTGGAGTGTGACGGTCTGACCTTCACCTCTGTTGGGTGAGCTGCGAAATAGAGTGCGCAAAGCCGGCAAGTTGGTTTGCTGCACCCTATATATCGCCCGAATGTGGCTTCTTCGTAAAAGCGAAGTGGTTCATCGCCTTCCGAGAGTAAATTGTCTCGAAGGATGGAATCAAAGAGGTTGATCTCGCAATGCACGATTGGTTTGAACCTTGATACTCTGGCGCATTCCTTGATTGCACCATCGATGTCTAATGATTTCAGATGACCAGCACAAGCATGGTAGGCGGTTTTGATGGCGGCAGGCATGCGCTGCATGATTCCGGCTGCTGAGCGACGGATGTTGGGAGTTGAGTCCTCCACGTGGGCAACAGAGGGAATGGCGACGACAGAAAAGTCTTCGAATAGGGATCGTCGATAATGGCGAACCGAAAGAAGGACTGTTATGGCGACAGAGTAAGATTGTAGACGGCCCAAGTGATGGCGGAGATCCGACCATGGCGTCCGACTATTGGGATCACTGTCGTGGCGTGACTTTTGGCGAAGGAAAGTCTCAAAGGGCGTTGTGTAGAGCGTTGAGATCGTGTTGAGGAGGGCAACAGCTGATGTGGCGACTAGGAGCGATGAAATATTAGCGAGCCCGCTTTGAGAAATGAAGCTGGAAGACCTACAGTGCTCGTTGCTGGGACCTCCCTGGACAGTAGACTCTGCAAGCTGTTGAATGGTGCGCAGGTTTCTGGCGGCGGTTTGGGCTGAAGATAGATGCTTGTTAGCCTTTGTCAAAGCAGATGGTTTTTTGAAGTATTAAACGTACATGAGGCAGTGTCCACACTCTCGCAAGCCTGAATGCAAAAGTCCAGTTCCTTCAGTACCCCTCCAACGTAGTTCTCCACTCGACCTCGGTTAAACATGATGACCTTCCCTAAGATGTCTTCGCGGATCGTGTCAAGTCGTTCATCTGGGGTTTGACCCAAGGTGGTGAGAATATCAGTAATGTACTCCCTGACCTTCTCTAGGTCTGAGTGGCTTCTATTATTGGATGCAAAGCGATACTGGATAGACCCAGGCTGGAGCACGGAAAAAGCGGTGATGGTGTCACCTCCACGCTCGCTGTCACAGATCTGGGCCAGCTTGTTGACGAAACAGAAAAACTCATCCTTGGGTGTCTTGCCAGTAGCGGTCTCCAGGTCAGGTTCTGTGGTGGTGCCATTGTTGTAGTTCACCTGAATGAGACAGTACAAGAAGATGACTGCCTCGTAAAAGCGTACGGAAGCACTTCGTGAGACGGGAGCGGCTGTGGAGATGTTGACAGCCATGGTAAGCGTTGCTTGTAAAGATGAGAAAAAACTTGTCACTTTGAGCAATTTGTTGACATGAAAAGGGGTCGGGGCCGTTGGCTGGGTGATGGCGTTCAAGGTTTAGAAGTGAGAATTAAGGACGGGTATGGAACTGCTTTGGTGGAACTTGATATTGCGAGGAAAGAATATATGCAATTTTTCTTTTGGTTGTAGTTCAATAATTCTTGTTTGAACCTTTTCCCCTTTGATTCTCTTGGGAGGCATAGAGGCAGATTCTGCCTCATGTACGTCGGTTACACAAACATGGCTTAGAAGGGGGCATACAACCTATTATCACATCACCATTCACCGGAAAGTACAAGGTTTATCCTGTCAGGATTTGTATTAACAAACGATGGTTAGAATGAAGTGAAGCCAGTTTGCTTCCGTCTTATCGAGGTCTTGGTAGGCCTTTCAGAACTGCATCCCCCCTTTTCGGTCAACATTCAGCTTGATACGGTAGTGACTGTTTTCCAACCAATAGGATACTTTGCATTGTCGAGCCGATGTCCCAGAATTTCTCTGATTGGTCTGAAAATAAAAAAGAGCCCAATTAGGAAAGGTTCCATCATCGTCATCTAACTTCATCCCCACCCATGCTTCCGGCCTCACTACATATCACCGCCCGCTTCTCAGCATTCAACCCATGCCTCATCTGCCGGTGGCCTCAAAAAAGCGACGCTACCAAGCTATGTCCGTCAGGCCTCATACATTAGCGGCAGCCATCATGATGCCTCCGTGTGCTGCCTCCTGCTCACGGTCGAGCCTCGAATCGGGCGACTTGCATCGCTAGAGTATTTGAGCCCAAGATAACCGCCAGGATCGAGGAGCTTTCTCCACCAAGTTCGGCACATCAGATCAACGGACCACGCTTTTCTCATTCCCCGAGCCACACACTTCGTCCTCTGTTGTCACCTTGTCCCACTCTGGAAGCGGTGAGACCCACTGTCTTGAGGGCATCGCCAACTTGACTTGCCCAGGATCGTCTCCACCAGCACCTTCATCCGCCGGCTCGCCTAATCGAGCTGCAGGGAAAGTCAATAACTGGACAGAGTTTCGTTAAGACACCTAGGAACACGGTTAGCCCCCGATCAAGAGTGACAAGGTAAGTGACGGGGGCCTCTTGCAGTTCGCAAGCTGACGAAACAAGGTATTCTCGAACCAGTCCAACCGAAGATCCACCTGCCTTGAACCAAGAGTTGCAGATTCAAGAGAATTTGCAGTGCGGGAGCTTTCTGGTCGCTTCCTGTCGCTGCGTGGCTCGGCAGAAGAAATTTAGCTGATAACCCCTGTCAGACAGCCGTCGGGATGCCCAGTCAGCGCTCGTCAGGAAAGGGGAAGCAGAGCAGCAGCAGCCGCTCTGGGGACCAGCGGTACTATTATACCGCCTCACAAGGAGCAGCGACAGCCGAAGCAGCAGGGAGAGTGCAAGATGAAGACGGCACTATAGACCCCCGCTATTTGAGTGCCACTCAGTACAATTACAACACTAACCAGGAGTATACGAGGCCCGAAGAGTCGGGCACCCTTGGCACCGACGGGACTTTTAACACCTACGGCCTCCCATCATCCTCTGCCTCTTATTCCACGTATTTCGACCCTGATAGCACGACAGCCACCTTTGGACCGGAAAACACGTCAAATTACCAAACTCCCAGCTTCAATTTGGAACAGGAACAGGCTGGCCATCCCGGTCAGCGCGTGGACCTATAGGGGACACATTCCTACGATCCAAATACGTCCGGCCACCACGCTACTTACCAGGGTGCAGTCGACCCGTCGCTGCTGGAGTTTTCCACGCTCTCGATTACCGGTCAATACGCCTCGACGAGCACCGCTCAATACTCTTCACAAGACTCGCAATACCCGGCCTACATGCCCGACCAAGGCTCGTCCAACTGGCAACAACAAATTGCACCGTCCGCCCCTTATACGATCACCACAGAGGACATGGCCGGCCCCGAAGACCAAACTTACTCCGAAGAGAATCTTGTTGACTATGGAGAGGAGGAACAACAAGAAGATCAATACGATGAAGTCTCGACTGATAAACCATACATCTGCTACCTTTTGGGAGACAAAAAGACCAACGAGATCTGTGGAAAGAGGTACTCGCGACAATGCGATTTGACGTAAGTGCCTCCATGAAGCTTTCCATTTCCCAGTCCACCTGCGCAAGTTGTCGAAACAAAGCCCCACCCCAGACTCCACTCCACACTTACAAGGCTGAACAAAAACTAACATCACGATTCTCCCAACAGAAAACACCAAAACAATCACCTCAAGGGACACCACTGCACTGTTCCCGGTTGCGAATGGCCCGGCGGGGCAGAAAAGAAAGACCTAGACAGACACATGTGGACGAACCATTCCACCACGGCGAGGGAGCAGAAAGTCAAGAAGGATGAGAAAGTCTGCCCCCACTGTGCGTATAAAGGACGGGGCGATAACGTCGCCCGACATTTGAAGAATTGCAAGAACTTGAAGAAGGGGAAGTCGAAGTAGTGGAAGTTCAGATATGATATAGACGGACTGGGAGAGTTGCTCCAGTTTCTTTGCTTTGCTTTTTCGTTGTTCATTCTGTTTACCCCCTTCGGCAGTATGTGCCCGCTCCTTTGGAAAACTCTTTATTTTTTCGTTTTCTCAGCCCTTTTCTTCGCACTCCAACGATTTGACGCATCGGTTTCAGGGTTTCCCTGTCCTTTCTTTTACTGCACAAACCAACAACAGCCACTTTACAATCTTTCTCTTGGCTTTTACACCCTTGTCGACGGCGGCTTCGGTTCCGTTGTGCATGCTGCATTCCTCTTTGAACATTATACAACAGCACATGCTTTATGACGGTTTCCTATTTCAATGACGAATGAGCAACACAATCCTATTATTGTCTGCTTTCACACGTATGAAGGCACCTCACCTATTATATGCCTTCTCGGCACTTATTTAGCAAAAGTCCTTTAACCATAATGAATCTGTTGGATCAAACGCTGTAAGCGAAGGTTCTGGCAGTGGCCAGAACCATGTATTTGTAATAAGTTGCCACAGCCGCGTAAACTGACGCGTAATGGCTTGCCACCATTCACAACTATAAGAGGCTCTCTGGCGAGGCCAGAGAACTGAGATAGAAAAAGGAAGAACAACAGACCTGATCACAACGCATAACAGCCTGCCGCAGCAGTAGGCCTCGCGCAACGTGATCTGGGTCCGACTTCACCACTTCAGACGTCTTTATATTAAATTGCAACCAACAGAATCATTAACAAGCTATCTCAAAGAACCTAGGACTTAGTTACAAGGCAGCGTCCAAGAGCTAGGTTGAACTTTTAAGATGAATCCAACTGTCATAGTCTCCAGATCGTGATATTAATATTATGCTACTTTCGTGTGAGCTTGCTTCAGCTTTAAATTTATTCTTCTGAGAGTGCCTGTGCAGCAAATGGAGCGAGTCGTGATATTGGAAGTCCGGGATCACTCGGAGTCACTGCAATTTTAGCTTCTAATAAAGAGAAGTTCGAGTAAATTAGAATCCTAACTCCGGTCTATACAATGTGTCTCGACACTGTGAGAACTGAGTACAGAATACCTCGTCTAGGCCCAGATCGGAGCCAACTGGACCAGATGATGATTCGGTCAGATAGTTACAATTGGAAAAAGTGGGGCGTGGCATATGTACCTCCAATCTAGTCGTGTCGCCAAACGCGACTGCACTGCAATTTTAGCCCCGCGGGAGAGGATGATGGGACTCGTTTTGTGCCGTGGTTGCTGTAATCATCCCCTCCCGTGGGGCTAAAATTGCAGTGCACATCGCAGAACACTCAGTGCACATCGCAGACACTGTGCCGCCGCTTAGCGTCCTCATGTCCGACTTGTGCAGATGTTGCCGTAACTAGCAACAGGAAACCGTCTCAAAATCTGACGAATTGACAAGATATTTTAACTGCATGATGCTGCATTATAGCTGATGAACTGAGCTATCCAAATATCTCCAGAGTTATCAGGCTCACACGGTGAGTATGCTAGACTATCAAGGCGGCCCGAATTCTGCTTCCTACGACGTAGTAGCCGACAAAGCTCTTGACGTGTCATACTTTAGACGGCATACTATCGCATTGTCTTTCTTACAAGGTAGTGAATCTCTATCAATCTCATGCGAAATGTCTTGCCCTTGGAAATTTGAGTTGTGAACTCTTGCCGGCCGTTCGGTGGCTGGACATGAGGCTTTGCTGTCTAAGACAAAAAAACACTGCTTGAAACAACGATGATGAAACATGACGACTGCACCTTTTTGGACACATTTGCTTTTTTTACCATAAAATGCTCCAGCCTCCATCCTATCTGAGAAAAATCTCCGAGCACTGAAAAAGGAGCAAGGACCTGCCGTGTAATTATTACATTTAGAATCTTTGGTATTGCAGAGCGGCGTTGACTTCATTAGGGACAGTTTAATCTTGTAAGGATACATTCTGTCCATCACCCCACCAATCCTCAAACTAAATCCGCAAAAGCTCCTAACAAGATAGGAAAGTCACCTCCCCCACTTTGATCAAAATCCCACCCGCCCGAAAAGATTAATTTGTTCCCGCCTTCCCCCGAGACCTCCTTCAGCGGGAGATCCAAATCCGCAAGCGTGATATTCTTCACCCCGATATCACTAGCCGCGTCCACCACGGCCTCAGGAAGCACCAGTTCAATCTTGATCCCCCACGCAATGATCAACCTTGACGTCTTGTATACCCTCTCATCTTGGCTAGGCGGCGCATCAGGTTGCAACCGAAACCGCCTTGGGTTTTTGACGTCCCAGGTTCCTCTCGTGATATTCCCCCTAAACGGCTTATGAATGAACGTAACAGTTGCAGACAGGCTGTTAAGAAAGTCTTTCTTCTGGGATGTCAACTCACCGCCCGGTAGAGCACCCGAATCAAGCAAACGGTGTCCAAGGTCTGCCCACGAGCGCTCCCATATACCGGCGGGATCTAACCTATACGGTCCGTCACGAGGGATATTCCCCGGACTACCCATGCTTTTGTACCACGTGTTGACTGTGCTCTGGTAGTTGTTCATTTCATGCAAATGACGGTGGTAGACTAGATCCTTGAGTTTGAGCTGGGCAGAGACCGCGGCCATACCCATCGTTGAGGGGTCAGTTCCGGGGTTGGTGCTATTCATGAGCTTTAGCATTTCAATCCAGTCAGCGTCCACCGTCACCACGGGCATGTTACATCCCACGTGGTAGTCTATGCGTGAGTCGGCTAGTCGGATTTGATCCATGAGGCGCGTTATGGCCTCTGTTATGGAAGGATTGAGATGCGTCAGGTTTTCTTGGGCTTTCTCTTCTTCGTCGAAGGCTTGTTTGTAGGAGGTGCCAGCTTCGGACTTGTGGTCGATAAAGTCGAGGAGGGGGCCTGGAGCTGGAGGTGAATTGCTGTCGGACTTGTTGTTGCATGGGGACGATGCGCCCCCCCCCGCCGCATTGAAGGTAGGAGGAGCAAGCCGTCTTCCAGTCCTCATCCTTTTGTTCCTTGACGGCGAGGAGGGCCGTCCGGGCCTGTACAAGCTCCGTTGGTTCATTCGGCTGTTGCCGTTAGGATTGGTGTCAGATCATCATCAATGTCTCGGGGCAATGCGCCGACATAGGAATGTGAAATGTGTGTCTGGGAAAGGGACCATGACAGCTAAAGTGGGTCTGAGTGATAGGAATACGTAATTGAGACTGACCTCGCCGACATTTCTCATGTACCTGCAGTGAGACTAGGTTAGAATTGGCTGGCGCCGACCAGGGCACAGCACACGTACATGTTCAGAAACTCAAAGTAAGAAGTACCACTGAGAGAAAATGACGGTCTATTGGCTAGCTGGATCGTGTCGGAGAAAACCAGGAGCTGGTAGTTGGTTACTTCCGGGGGGCAAGATCCGCCGGCGGGGATGGCGGATTGGTTGGGATCAGCAAAGAACAGGGCTTGATCGTCGTCTTCCAGATCCGCGGCGCTCGAGAAATGTCGCTTCATAAAGAATCCCATTGCCTTCCAGAATAAAGTTGGCTGTTTTCTGGGCGGCGTTGGCCTTACTGGCGTGCGTTGAGGGAAGCCCTGGCCCAATGAGCCTGGGCTTGGAGCAGGTCGAAGCCCGTGACTGGATACAGTCTTCCGGTAGGATGCTGTAGAATCGCACAAATTTTGTCCCTGGTGAATTTTGACAATGCCAAGGTCTGCAAGTGTCTGCAGTGCGTTAGGAGGTGGCTCAGAAGGCATAGTGGCTAAAGAGTGCCTGTTACTTGTTGGAGACGGAAAGATGTACAGTACTACTGGTCCAAGGGAAAATGGTGGAAGGTCCACCGTGATAACACTTCGCACTGTCCCTCTAGATCCTTATCTTATATGACTGCCTGGGCCGGACCATTCTGTCCACGCCTTCTTAGTCACTTCCTGCCTTTTGAGCCGTGTCTCACTCCGAATTTGAGCCAACATTTCTCATGGCTTTGATAGCACTGGCTTTATGACATACTTCATTCGTCGTTGCTCCCGACGGAAAGCTCCGTTTGCATCAGAGAGGGGGGCAAAAAAGAAGTCAACACCAGGACGTAGCACTTCATTTGATTACCCGTGGCTGTTCGCAAACAGGGAACTTTCGAGTCTTTTGATGCTTTTTCTTTTTTTCCGTGTTCAATACCATGGCATCTTGAACGGCAACGAACCACGTCGGCTTGGATCAAGACTCTTTGCTGTTGACGCATTGAGGAATTTGTGGCTATCAGTCAAGTGTTTTCGGTCGAGTTGCCCGTCATCAAACCGTCAAGCCAACGGCTTCGCGAGTCCAGAGTTCACTTCCCGGCTCTTGTGGCAACATGACAAGTGTTTGCAGTCAAGGTTCCTGTCATCACATCGTCACGACAGCTGCTTCGCGGATTCCAGGCTCTCTTTCCCCGCTCGTGGTCAATAGGTTTCATTGTAGACGTCGTGATGGAACTGGAAAGGTCAAAGAAAACGAATGGCGAAGGGCAGACGACAGTTTGAGTGATGAAAATAGCTGTCACTAGGGTCCCGATCTACCAACACTGACAGCGGGAAAGTCAGACCAGAAGAAAAAGCATAAAAGGCCACGAAGAATGCTCGACGAAAAGTCACATTCTCGACAAATCGTCAAGATTACAAGAAAGAACTCAATTTGCCTACATCGTCCTCAAGAAACCCCGAACCCACCAACATGTCGTCCACCGACAAGGTCAACCAGCTCTTTTGGCTCGCCTATGGCCAGGCCATCAAGGATAAGGCCGGTGCCAACTTTGGCAAAACCGGCGCCTTCTTCCTGGCCAGCGAGGCTCAAAAGGGAGCCCCTGCCGGCAGTGCGGTCCCTGACGACTACACCAACACCGGTCTTTACGACATTGCCAACAACTTGCTGGCAGCCGACAATCTCTTCTACAATACTTCTGCCCTTCACGGATATGCCGAAGCTCTCTCCACGTAAGTGATTGACATGCAGTCCAAAGTGTTGACCCATAGCTGACAAATGCCCACTTCAGTTATCTGAACTGGGTTGATCTGGGGTCCCATGCCAGCAAGGCCCTGGATACTGCCCTCCTGAATGCGATCCAGGACCAGTCCGCGGCTGAAATCGCCTACCAGACGCAGCGAAAGAAGGCCGTCGAGCAGTACAAGGACGACTGCAAGAGCGGTTTCGTCCCCGAGGGCCAGACTCTGACCCAATGGATTGCAGCCGGCAACGCGCCCAAATTGACCACGGCAACCAAGAACCGCGACGCCGCTGCCGCGCAGGTTATCGCACTTCAGGACCAGATCGCTGGCCCCCTCGCGGCCCAGCTGACCAACGACAGGACCAAGCTTTCCCAGGAAATGAACAAGAATGATGACATTGACGGGTAAGTCGCGGCATGGCCCAGTCTTGGGAGAATTCCAAGACCCATTCACTAATTCGTGCGTAGCTTCAACATGCACTGCGCAGTCGGCAACGTGCTCAGTCCCCAGGAACTCATCCGCGCGCTGAACAACGGCGAGACCGTTCCCAAGCCCACGTTTCAGCGTCTCCCCTTGTACCAATCAGCCGAGTACAAAGCGGCCGTCGAGGCCATGGAGCGCAAGATCGGCACATCTTTCAAGCCAGCCAACAGTGTCTCCTTCACTGTCGACTACCGCAAGGACACATCCGAGTACAACTTTGGCCAGACCACCGCGGGCGCCTGCCTTGGTGTGTCCTGGGCCGGGTGGTTCTCGTTCAATGCCGGCGGGTCCTTCTCCGAATCCAAGAGCATCATCACCACCGCCCACGAGACTGAAAACGTGTCTGTCAAAGTCACATACGACACCTTCCAGATCATCCCTATCAAGCTGGGTGATTGGAATATTGACATCTCCAAGTACACTTTGCGCTCTGACGCGCCCAAGGATATCAAGGCTCTGGCCCGAGTGACTTCACTTGTCATGGCGACTGGGTTGGGCTATGAGATCACCGTTGGCTCAGGTGTTGCGAAAACGGTCGATAACTACTATAACAAGACTGTCCAGGCTGGCGGGTCCATCTCCATCTTTGGGATTCCGATCGGGGTCGGAGGCAGTGGGTCGTCGACTGACGAGAAGACTAGTCATATGGCTAGCTGGGATAGTGAATACAAGACCTTCAAGGTCTTTCCTGCTGAGGAGGCTGGGTATGCCACTGTTGTTGGGCTGATGGGGGAGAAGTTTAATATCTTGTGAGGAAACGGTCAGGCGCTTGAAGAGATTCTATATTTCCTCCGGGAAAGGTAGCTTGAGGCTGGAGGAGTGGATGTTTCTTGGCTTAATCATTTTTGGTTTGGAAAGCCAGTGGCACAAACAGGTCTGATATTGGGAAGGAACAGGGCCCAATGCTTTGTCGGGATGCTGGTCGTACGAGAGCAGCACTGTCCGGTCGTTTTGTCCAAACTCCACACCCTTGAATTAATTTCATCGTTATTTTTCGTGCTGTTTGAAACATCCTTGTTTCCTCAGCCCATCCGGGATTAAGAAGGAGCAACCATGGTAGGACATAGACACGGTCAAAACTTGAGTTGGTGGAGGATATGTCGTGGGCAGCTGTGGCCAAAGAGAGCACGTTGTGGATTTTGTCGCTTCAATTGCGCAGCCACGATGAACTTCTCGTAAACATCTTCGGCTTAGAGGGGTCTGAATGTCTTGGTTGATTTAAACGTTTATTTCGGAATGAGGGCGGAAAGGTCAGCTCTGCTCACTACTACATACGGTATTTTGACGGCTCCTGTGGGCACCCCATGCGCGGCTAAGTGATTCCTTTTCCACCAAATTGTCCTACCACAAGAATGATGTTCCGCCGCCGCCCAACTCTCGAGAGGTCTGTGAGGGAGATTTCCAAGAGCAAGATGGCAATCTCGAGGATGCTGGTTTAGTCTCTTGAGTGGACAGGCCGAGGTCGCCGAGCTGCTTGACCAGGATGGCGTCGTCTGCCGTCTCATCGACGAAGGGTTCCAAGTGGCGCGCCGTGGCCCCGCTATTGTGATCGACTGGGAATTTTATCATTGTGCTGTTCCAGAGTGCATGTAGAACTGGGGTACCGGTGTACCGCTTTATTTCGCCCTCGCCTATTTATTCTGCACCCCGGGTATATCTGCCTGGAAGTCAAAGAGGAATGTATGGCCATCTCCGTCATCTCTCACAGTCAACCATATTGAACCCCCTGTGATTATTAGACTAGATGGTTCAGTTGAAACACGTTCCAGGGTCTCAAGTTCTTGTTTCATCCTTTCCATGACAAGCTTATCCCAGACTTCCCAGTTTCCAATCCTCAATTGCCACCCGGCTAGGTCCTCCCGAGACCACATGTATTCCATGAAGTGATAAGGCACGCCCAATATTCCCAGAACATCGTGCATGGTCCGGGTTGGATCATTTTGGCCACGAGAGCAGCATTCAACAACGGATGAATAGCTCGAATCGCTCTCAGCCTTAAGCCAGTATCTCATTTTTTCCCCCGGAGCTGGGAGCAAGTACACAACTAAGATGTTGAACTCGAATGAATAGGTTAGTCTGTCAAGTTCACGCGCCCGACAAAAAGTTGCGTAACCCCGAACCTAGGAAATCCGGTGGCCAAAAAGATGTTGCGCGACTCATCCCACAGGTGACGTGGGAATGCAGAGACGCTCCTGTGGTCGGAATAGACACGTACATCATCTCGTGCGCCTTGGAACGCAACAGAGTGTGCAAGTTTGGTGTTCTCAAATTCGGAACGTGAAATGACTTTCCGAATGAATATTGCTTCCGTGGCAAGGGGTATCTGAAGG
Source organism: Rhypophila decipiens (assembly GCA_033297075.1). Taxonomy (NCBI): domain Eukaryota; kingdom Fungi; phylum Ascomycota; class Sordariomycetes; order Sordariales; family Naviculisporaceae; genus Rhypophila; species Rhypophila decipiens. The sequence goes on from MU858163.1 coordinate 105,571, forward strand.
TGGACGACACTCGGATGATACTCGTAGGTCGAAGCTGGATCCAGTCGGACGTATCCACTAGGGGTCTTGCGGAGGGCAATGTTTTGGGAAATGGCACCAACGATGCCGTCCTCATCGTAGCCGCAGTCTAGGGAGAGAAGAAATTTTTCATCAAGTTTCCGCAGTTGTGTTGTGATACGAATGCCACCATTGACCAGCGAAAACTCCCTCGGGATGGCCCATGGAAGCGATACCAGGATGTGAGCAGACCGAAAGTAACTGGGTGAGAGGGCAAATATTCCGTGCTCGTCCACAGATGGGTCATCTTCCAAGGCCCAGCAAAAGAGCGACAAGTCGTTCGTTTCCTTGGCAATCTCCTCCTGTAGTCGGATAAACGCCCTGGCCCCTTCACCGTATAACATGGGCATGTTGATGCCAAAGATACCGATGAGTGAATAAGCCATATCTTCAACCCGCGTGGTCTCTCTGTCCGACGCCCATGACATTCGCTGCGCGACTGTGCAAGACGTGATTTTGTCGGGGTTTCCCAGTACTCCGGCGGGGATCTTGGTGATGCGGGTGAGGTCAGCGAGGAACTCGGGGTGCGATTTTGTCCCGAATTTGCGCCAGTCCTTGTCATAGAAATCGACAATAGACGGCGCAATCAACTCTTGCAGCGTCCAGCCGCGCCGAAACCACTTCGATCCGGATAGAAACGGGTACAACACCCCAGCGGGTTCGGCCCCTTCCATCCTTAAGTCAATGTCATCCAAGTAAGCCAGGCAGACAGCCGAGTTCTGATACCAGCGGAACATGGAATTGATGGTTTCGGAAAGCTCAGAGCTACTGGTTTTGTCGATGCAGCACGTATCAACCCAAGCATATGCGTAGCCCATTCCTTGTGCAATTTCACATGTTTTTCGAATCTTGTCGTATCCTCTCTTTTTCATCTTGGCCTTTTCGGGGTCTGCCATGTCCTGGAAGGTGACCTCATCTTTGCCCCATCTGTGAGAGAGGATAACATAGAGCATCTTCTGTTGCACCTCCTCGAAGTAGGTATCCTCCAGAAGCTGCACGGCTTTGGTGCAGATGAGTCTCATGGTGTCGGAGCCGATGGGGTGGTCTGTGTAATGCCACGTAGTCGCGCTTTACAAGTCTGTGGTAAGAGCCCAATGCGTGAAGTCTGGGGAGAGTGTTGTCGAGTTTGTTATTAAGGAATTAGGCAGGCACGGGTGTCTTGTTGAGGAACGAAAGGCCCTCAAGAGGACGCGTAAAAAAAACCTACCCCTCAAAAGTTCCCCACACACTGATGTCGGGTTTTGGCCGGCTTCTGCCTTGAGGGACGATGACAGTGAAGAAGGATGTCTTGAGGAACGATGTCTTGAGGAACGGAAGGTTCTTTAACGGACGGGTATGGACGGGGGAAAAACCTACCCCTCAAAAGAGCCGCACTTTTGGTACCCAAAATTTCGGCCCCCAAACCGGCACAAAAGTCACCTGACTTGAGCTTTTCCCTTGGGGAACGAAGGCTTAGACGTATAGAGGGCGCCAAGCTGTTGTGATCCCGATACGGTGCAGGAGTCCTGGCCCACAGGGCCACAGCAGAGATTGTCGTGATAGATAGTTATGGGAAGATTGTCCCGAAAGCAGGCTCTGCCCTACTGGGCAGGAACGCAACGCAGCCAAATGCGGGGTTTCGGTCAAATCACCTATCACTCTTCCGCTGAGACGCAGACGTAAGCCCCAGACAAAAACAGGCACACATTTTGCTTCGTGGATGACAACCATTGTTTTCGCTTGCCCTGACACTCCGGCATCCTTCTCGCCTCTTTCCACCCCTAAATATCTAAAGAGTATTCCTTCTGACGATGCGCCTTCTCCATATAACTTCGTTTACGCTCACGTATTTCGCTGGTGGGCCTCCTCCTAGATATGTCATCCTCTCTCACCGCTGGGAAAACGACGAGGTGCTATTCGAGCATATCCGCAATGGGGTGACGGGGCAGGTGGAAGCTATGCAGGGCTTCACCAAAGTCAAAGGGAGCTGCGCTATGGCCCGTTCCCAGGGATATGAATACATCTGGATCGACACATGCTGTATTGATAAATCCAGTAGTGCAGAGCTCTCCGAGGCTATTAATTCCATGTTCAACTGGTATCGACAAGCGACAGTCTGCTACGCCTATCTTAGCGACGCCGACGAATTAACATGGTCCCGAAGCCGATGGTTTACGCGTGGGTGGACGTTGCAAGAGCTGATCTCGCCGTCGTGGGTCTTTTTCTTTGATCGCGACTGGGATTTCATTGGGGACAAGTCTGACTTTTGTGACAATATCGGTGCTATTACCGGAATTCCCTCGGCTGTCCTCACGCATTGGGATTCCCAGGCTTCCCGTTGCGAGCTGTGCTATCCAGGTGCGGGAGGTTTCGTTCGGGTCGGGCCCGACATCGAGCCCTGCTCCCATAACAGGGAGGACAACCTCTCCAAAATTCTCGACAGCTGCAGCGTGGCTCAGAAGCTATCGTGGGCTTCCCGTCGAGAGACGACGCGGATCGAAGACACGGCATACTGCCTCTTGGGTCTTTTTGGTGTCAATATGCCCTTGTTGTATGGCGAGGGTTTGCGCGCCTTTGTGAGGCTTCAAGAGGAGATTATCAAGATCTCGGATGACCAGAGCATACTCGCCTTTGAGAGAACGGGTCCTGAGTGGCCCTTTGAAGGACAAGATAGTCTGCTTGCTGAGTCCCCCCACTATTTCGCGGGATTGGGGAAAATACGCATGACAACCCCAGCGGAGACAACGCTCATGACACCGACGGCGAAGACTTTGGAAACTCAGGTCTGGATGTGCCAACTGTTACCCGTGCCTTGGGTGATGCGTGGCGACTCGGATTTGTGGCTAGGTATCCTCCAATGCGGATCTGGATGTCAAGGTCTTGCTAATATAGCCTTGATCCTCGAAGCTGTGGACCCAGTGCGTTCCATATTTCGCCGGGTCTGGAGCAAGGCATGACACAGGGCAAATCAAAGCAAATGGGGGGTCTGATTTGACTTGCTTTGGCTAAAATTATACTTATTTGCCTTGATTTGATTTGCTTTGTTATTTGCAAATTGATTTAACTGTCTTAGAATCTAGAATATCCCCTAATTAGACCTTATTGGCACTAATATTGTTCAATATAGCCTTACTTAAGTTATCCGAAGTCTAGGGGGGGGGGGGGGGAAAGCCTAGAAAAAGGGGTATTTTCAGGGCAGAATTAGCTACTAACTATGGGTAGGCCCTATATCCAAATAGACAAATAGATCCAAATATTTGAGCCCTCTAATTTGACTTGTATTTGGCTCAAAAAAGCCCGATTTACATTGATTTGCGTTGCTTTGTTTGATTTGTATTTGAATTATTTGCTTTGTGGCGCGCCTTGGTCTGGAGCAATACCATTGTCATAGTGACCACGGGAACATCAAGGGTCAAATTGAAGAATCGTCACGAGATCCGGTGTACGTATAGCCCACGGACCCTTCGGAGACATTGCATCTCAATCATGGCTCGTGGGAGCAAATTTTGGCCAGCTCGCCCTTGTCGTACCAAAGATCTGACTCTGACACCCTGTGCCTAGATCCTTTCTTAGCGCCACTAGAATATAATGTCGACGAGGCGGTTCTTACCAATATCCGTCTACTTCTCCGCTCCAGCAAGACCAAGCCAAGAGATGATTTCACAATTAAGGATGGAAAGTTGCACATCCGGACTGATCAATCTTGTCATGTATCATTTATCTGCCCTATTTCGAAGGCCGATGATCTTTATTCGACCGATGCCCGGCCACCGCGCATGGAGCGGCCAATTATTGGTGGCGACCGCTACATCTACCAGGTCAGGGCTTTTGTTGCCCTCAGAGAAACCTCCTGGGATGAGCCAATATGGGTCTTGTGCGGAAATCGCGAACGCGACTCGCACGATCAGAGTCAGATCCCGTGGTGCAAGATAATAGACGAGAATACAATGGCAGAGATTGGACTCATAGCCGGCAAGGACACGGCAAGTGGCCCCGTGGGAAAGCACATGTGGCCAACGAAGGCACAGTTTGAGAAGGACATATGGGAGAACAGGAAGGCCTGGGAATGCTTGCTTGGGTTCATCACCAATCACGAGGGCGCAAACGAAAAGTCTCAGTCTCGACAAACTCGTTCATATTCTGAAGGAGATTTGGAACTAAAGCGCACAACTGACATCACTGCCACCGTCATCGCGAAGACCTTCCTGGGGGTTCCAGCAACGGTTCTTGAGGTCCTTGCGGTGAAAAGAGAGGTTGAATTTGTTGATTAGATAGACAATGCCACTGGTGCTCCGAAGGTCACTCTATGCTATATGGATGCTTTCTTGGGCCATGCTGCGAGGAGACAATGTAATATCGTTTCTTGGAAAATTTTCCTCCGAATAAAGCCTTCAAGGCGTCGTTTTAACAACACTAAAGCCACCCCACCTGGCCACATATCCTTGTTGCCCACCACACCTTAGCGTTAACGCCAACAGTTTTATTTCTGAAAATAAACCCACAATTCGTTTCAAAACCGCCACTCATTTCTGCCGTCCTATCGCCACCGCATTCAATTTCCGTAGCTAGTACATACGCTGGAGACATGAGTCATGCTCGCCTTTGGAATTGCCCTGGGATGACAACTATGGCGGCAAGGCCGACTACAGCGGGGAGTGCAAAGTACATGGCTGTCAAGCAAGTTGGAACTGGGGAGTACTAGATTCAATAGATGGAGTAGGGTAGATGAGAGTTGAGAGTGTGGGATTTGGATCACGACGGACGAAATGAGGACGGGGAATGTCCACCAACATATCCAACTTTTTCCTGTATGGTTGCAACTTGCAAGACAGTGCCGACACATCTTTGCTACAATATTGATATGCACATAGGGAAACCCGGTGTATGTAAGTGTTCAGTCGAGCTTAGATCATATGCAACCGCTCGCACATCCCGATCGCGGACGAGCCCCCCTACTTTTTGCATTGCATCGCTTGTTGCCGTAGCTGCGAGTGAACTCTGCTGAAAGTGTAGCTGCGGCATATAATATGATTGGATCCTGCCATTACACATTACCAATTTTGGTGAGGGATTGGTAAGGGAAGCTGGGAGCAAACTTCGCGTAGTTTGTGGCGTGTCGCATCGTTGACTTCATTGAAAAGTTGAGAAGTGGTGTAGTTGTACATCCATTGTCCCTCGTCGGTCTCAATGAAGTTCTTCTTGAACGTCTTGTAGTTCCAGACATTCTCAGATGTGTCGCCGAGTTCGTCATCCTGGTCGTCCAATGTCGCAGTCTGTGCTCCAAGGTTGTCGGTGGTACGAAACTCGTCGGCAAGGATGCTGTGGCGAGTCCGAGCGCGTTTTGTCGCATTGGGCAAGCCGGACAAGTAATCGTCGTGGTCGTACTCGACTTCCGATTGGGCGGTTGCGATAGACTTAACTATAGCTGCGGCTTTGTCTGCGGGTGTCTGCGGTATGGCGTCTAATAGCGTAATGTCGCGAAGTCGGTTTGTGGAGTCGTGGGTCAATTCAATTCGTATAATTCAAGTCGTTCAATTAGAGTATTATTTTACCTCTCCAGGTTAGTGTGAAGTCGGCCTTGGATGGATGGAATTTATTTCGCCCGGAGGCACTAAGCCTAAAGGGCCTATGCACGCTAACTACATTCGGTTCATCCAATTCTGCCATTACCTCGTCCAAGAAGTCGGCCTTACTTTTGTCATAATCACCAAGTACGAAGGGTCAACGCGCCAACGAATACTGGGCTTTGCAGCCCCACTTTCCGATAAGCCGATAAGCCCCACCTTGTTGGATTACTGACTTACTGGCTGGCGGGCTGCCAGTTGGCTGTAGGTGCCAGGCGAATCTCGTGACACGTGTCTTCTCCCTCCCTCCATCCCTCTGTACCCAAGTCATCACATACAATCGTACGTACATAGACTGGAAAAAAGAAAAGAGGTCATTCCAAAGATGTGGTGGCTGCTTACGAATATGCGGGGATTGCGATGTGATTGAAGTGTGGGTGCATGTGGATGCTGCTTCCTCGCGGCCCAGTCGTCGGTGTACGTATCTGCCAGGTATTGGAATTTGTGTCTGACTGCACATGTGTGGAGTGGATATCGAAATAGAGACCATTGATGCCCACGGCGGAAGCAGCCGCTCCACGGTGTCAACACCAATCTCTACATGTCCAGGCGTTGGGGGTCGCCATTCTCGACCCTCTTTAATAAAATTCTTAAACCCTTTTTTACCTAATCGCAACCATCTTCACCGTGACCACCTTCAAGTCTACACCGGCCTGGTGGATGGCCCAATGCTAGTAGAGGTCTTCAGCCAAGGAACGCCACGGAACACGGCTTCTGATGGCCCCATCTGCGAGTCTTACATGGTTGTGATATTGAAATGGAAGGCCGAGTCATGTTATATGCCGCAACCTGGCATGCGGTTCCACGATTGGCTTAGGATCATAGCCTAGCACGGCAATCAGATCGTGATGAGATTATCATCAAAGGTTGGACATCCGACATTCACCGGGTTGCTCGTCGTAGGTACGTACCAACATGAACTTGCCTACCCAGTCAAGACATCCTTCCATGCCCGTACTCTGCTTCGCAACGACTTCAACATCCAGCTCACGCAGCTGTACGCCGAGGCGATCTATATAACGCTCGGCCATTCCCACCAAACAGTCCTCCACAGGCTATGTGCTAAAGCCTCAACTTCCATCATCTACCAGACCCCAAATTATCTCCATATCTGCCTTACCCTTGTGACTATTCTACAGCCAACACACCTGTTCCAAACCTTCCTCGCCACCATGCTCCAGGCCACTGTACTGTACGGCATGGTTGGCCTCGCCGCCATAGCCGACGCTGCAGTAGCCGTCGCCGAGCGAGGACTGACCTGCATCCTCCCAAATGCATGCCTCTTCCGTATGCATCCCCCTTTTTGCTCCTGTACCGTGCCAGTGGTTAACACAGTCTTTTGCAGAGGTCAAGGCCGCGGCACTTCCGCTTGGTCCTAACGGCCGCGCCGATTGCTCCTCGTTTCTCCGCACCACCGTTACACCCGCAGCCCCGTGAGTTCATCCCACATGTAGACCCCCAACATATACTAGTATGTAGCTTAGCTAACAGGCCCCGCCCGATGATAGGACGACTACCGTGGTCAACACCGTCACCAATACCAACACCGTCACCATAACCTCCACCTCTACCTCCACCAACATCTTGACCGAGTCCACCACCGTGACCGAGACTGTAACCGTCGGAGGTGGTGGCTCGTTGCGACGCCGTGCGCCGGCAAAGATTGCAAATCCGCTAGCCGCCGCTGACGCTGCTGTCCCCGCACCCGTCCAGGTCGTCCGCCGCCAGGCCACCGCCACGCCCACGGCGATCCCGCACTACGCATCCGCCTGCAAGAGCGGGGCCGCCTACGCGAGCGCCTGCTCCTGCATCGGCGTCCACAAGACCACCACCACCGCCCCGGCCCCTCCCAGGTCGACCGTCTCCTCCACAACCACCGTCGCCACCACTGTCACCACCACCGTCACCGTCATCGTCACCACCGCCACCACCACAACAGCCACCATCACCTCAACCACCACGACAACAACCATCACAACCACCGCACCGACCATCACGCCCACCGCCAACCTGATCATCCGCCCCTACAACAGCGCATTGGACTGCGACGAGACCCTGGCCGCCCCCGACATCGTCATCCCCAGCGGCGAGTGCGCCGGGGTCCCGAACCAGCCCTCCGTCAAGTTCCTCGCCTACACGCCCCCAGTGCAGCCGGGGTGCTCCTGTGTCGTGGAGTTCCACAACGACGACTTCTGCACCGATCTGTTCTCCACCCAGTCGCCTACCAGCACTGACTGCTTCGATGTTAGCTTTGTGTACTCTCTCCGGTTGGTTTGTACCTGTGCCTGAAGGGAAGGCACCGGCGATGGGGAGGTTAGTGGTGCTGGCAGTGGCGAGGGCAGGTACCTTGGGTAGGTAGGCTGGGGACGTCGGGTCTCATGTTATCCTGTGTTATTCTTTCTTTCTTTCTTTTTTAAGTACCTTGAGTAGCTAGCTACGTAGTCTAGGTAAGTACCGGCCTGGTAAAGTAGTGCCATAAGTACTACCTTGGGAATTGATAGTATGTCTTTGCTCGTTTCTCTCTTTCGGAGCCCTGCGTTAGATACAATTAATGGGAGATGATAGACCGCGGCCAAGGGCTGAACCAGGCGCTCAATGATGTTGACCAAATGATAACCCAATTCATCAAGGTCCGCGACCAAAGTGATTTCTTCACTATTAAAAGTGAGGGGTCAAAAGTCTGCGCGCACCCCGCATTTCCCAACCCCCTCCATTAAAGGAAGTCTCTACACAAACCTTCATAACTCTTTTGTTAGAAAATATGCAGAAAAGCTGTTTGCAGATTTGGAAAGCTACAGTACAGGGTTTCAATCAGCCTGTCAATTTCCCCCTGATCTATAGCCCACCACGCCGCCCTTAATTTCTCTTTGAAATCTTCTATATCGAGGGCGTTTTTTTTTCAGTAACCAAAGGTCAGGGAACATTCTCTTTAAATTCCTTTTGAGAAGCGCCCAAACGTGCTCGATCGGGTTCAAATCCGGACTATGTGCTGGCCATTCGATCCAGGATATTCGCCGCGCATAGAGCCACTCCTCGGTGGATTTGCAGACAAAGAAACCTGTGGCCATTCGCGCACGCCAGCCAGAAATCCCTTTCGGCGAGGGTTGGACTTGAAGGCCCCAGCGATGAATATCCAAGGGTTTCCGTTTCTTGAGATGTTGGTGATGTGTATGTAGGTCCTTCAGTGGGAGGGGCTGGACTCGATCTCCCGTTATACCTCCCACATCTTGCCTGTTAGAACCCTCCGACTTCTCATCCTTTGAAGACTACTCTGTGAATCCAAGCATGGAAATAACTGATCCACTAGAATAACTAAACAAAAATCATCGATGTCAAAAACCAACATCTGTGAGAGTGTTGGCGATGTCCCGTTATCCACAGTAGGCGGTGGCGCCTGACGGCTGTCGCCAACTGCACATGCTTGAAGTATCATGATTCGTTATGCCTTGCTGGTGGCGCTTAGAACCCAACTCCTCTAATCGAGGGACGATGTGCGAAACGCCTCTGTGGGAGATGAAGCGTGGAAAGAATTAAGAAAAGCTAAGTTTTGCGGAGATCACAAGTGCTTGCTGCAATAGCCGCGTACATGTCCGTGTCATTGCACTGTGGAAGGAATCACAAAAGCGCCGCGAAGATCTATATACTTAGCGCTACTTTATGATACTTGCCTTTCAGAATGTCGGTATTCGAAAGCGGCTAAATGTCACCCACTATTGGTGTCGCGGTGTACCTGGATGTCTCCAAGTACAGACGAAGCCGTAGACTTGATGGCCCGATGCGTTGAGTTTCAGCAGCAAATACTCGGCCCAGACTATCCCCATACAATGTCTAATAGTTTTTTATTGCATGAATGGGAAGCAGCGAGTAGCCGCATGAAATAGCTAGTATATCAGATTGAATGAGCAATTGATGGTTAGGTTTATTAGTTGAGTCTAACGTACTTGGTAGTTGAGGTACAGCCCATTTTTATTGCTGGGTGACGGTGGTCATTCAAAACCTAAATAATTTGCGAACACCCATGCATGCAATTGTCCACCGACTTTCCGGACGGGCTCGTAACGTGTTTTTCGAGGACATCGTCGGAAAATGTTTTTGAGTTGGCAACTATAGTTAGGGAGTGGCCTGAAGCGGGCTCGGGAATATGCGAGAACTGGAAGGAAACAAGACCGTGGCAGAAAAGATACGAACCAGGCAGAAAGGGTACGTACCTACAGATAGCCAGAGCAGTTTTGATGGAGGAGTTCCTGACAGGTGGTTTCTGTTATTAGTTCTGCCACGGTACTGTGCAAAGTTCAGAAGCCATTTCAGGAGGCCATTACAAAGATAGACGCAATCAATACGCATGCCATTTCTAGAGCCATGAATGGCTGTAGAAACAAGCCTACGTGTGGGCAAGTTGAGAATTCCCGTTGGTGGCAAGAATGCAATTATCAAACCAAGCAGCTTGGACCCGACAGTCTGGTAATACCCAATTCAATGTGGAGAGGGGTGTTGGCGCTAGTTCACGGTTGGTGCGAGGTCGGTAAATAAGAGCTTGAAATGGCTTAACGTTACTTGATCCAGAAGCAGGAACTGCAAGGGGGTAGATAAATCACCCCTGACTTTTGGAGCCAGAAACGGTGCAGAGGCAAGTCTTGCTAGGGTCCCCTGCCATTTCTTCAGCTAGATCTCGATGCATTGCAAGGATAAAATACCCCTCTTGTCGGTGGCTTTCCATATGGTCAGCCATTGCTTCGTGGAAACGTCCCTCTAGTGGGTGTCGCTTGAGGCTCTGGTAGCTTGATGGCGCCGGTGGTAAGTCTTTCCTGTGCCATCTACCGTTAGAACGAGGTTTCAAGGAAGTAGGAATTTGCTTAGCGTTTGTTGCCGCCGTCAGAGCTGCCTCGGCTCGCTCGAACTGGCGTAGTCTTCTTGGGCTCAGTGGGAGATAGTTAATCTCCTTCTTTAGGCCGTATTTGCTCACGGTCTTGCCCGCTATTTTTCCAATGGCAGTTGCCTGTCTCCCTGCGGGGAAGGCTGCCTGCCACGCTTGATTAAGCGCTTCGGAGTGTTGCTCCGAAATCTGATTTGTGTCTTCTTGGCTAGTGCTCAAGGAAGAGAATGCTTCACTCAACAGTACTAAAACAGGTGTAGGAGCTGACCCAGGGAATCGGTAGGTAGTGTACGCGAGGTGATCAGTCTCGGTCTCTATCTCCATTTCATTCTCGGACTCAAAATGCTCATCGAATTCATCCTGTAGATCTTGTGCTTCCGTCTCATCACTGTTTTCAGTTACTGCAGGTGCGCAGACAATAGTATCGATGGTATATTCATCCTCATCGATGGTATATTCATCCTCATCGAGGGCATATTCATCCTCGTCTTCTTCGGTTTGTAAACCAGGAGTGACCCTTGTTTGTTGTACAGCATCTGTTATCTCGCAACTAGCCACAAGGGCTTCCATTTGTTGCAGAGTTATGCCATACAGGTCATCCTTGAAACTTTCGATGTCGCCGTTGAACAGCTCATCTTCGTTGAAAACAACGTCTCGAACTCGGATCACTTTCTTCGTCTTGGGGTTCCAGATGCGATAGATATTCGTAGAATCGTATCCCACCAGGTAGCCAATCCAAGCGTTGGGTTTGAGCTTGTGAAGACGATCCTTTTTGTTCATTGCGTCGGTTGTCATGGCGTAGGCTTTGCAGCCATAGTTGCGCAGGTGGTGCATCTTGGGTTTCTTCTCGGCGTTAGGCACGCCATCTTTCTTGGCCACGAACGAATGGAAGACCTCGTATGGTGATTTGCATCCGAGACTCTTTCTTGGTGTTCTGTTGTATAGGTAAACTGCGGCCATATAGATTTCAACCCAGAGTAGGTTGGCTGGAAACCGAGCAGCAATTCGCATGGTTCTTGCTTTTATTTTGATCACACGCCCTGAGCGCTCGGCGCCTCCATTCTGGCTCTGTGAATGAGGTGCGCAGGGCTCAACCTTGATGCCTTTCTGTGACCAAAAATCTCTCATGCGTTTGGACCTGACCATTTCATCGTCACATTGAATGACCTTGACCTGCAGGCCATGCTGCCTGATCATGGTGTTTGTGAAGCGATTCACACCGTCTTCAACCTTGGTTGTTGTTCTGTTTGTGAGATATATATCAAAGATATATCCGCACCTCCGATCGGTGAAAAGCATTGCTGCCTTGAATCCTTCTTGGTCTGGTGCTGGATCGAGGAAATCAATGGCGATGACTTCACCCACATTCTGAGGTATCTCACGAGGTGTACGTCGAATCTGACGCCTCGCCTTTGCCATGCCACAATCAGGGCACTCGTACTCCGCTGGGCCTTGAAGCTTCACACCAACAGCTGATTCAGGTAAGTTGGCTAATGCTGCAGCGCCTGGATGACCGAGTCTTCCGTGCCAGAGTAGAGTGGTTGCGCTACTGGGCTTTCGGCCAGTCCAGGATGTTGCTTGGAATACTG